>LOJH01010189.1:5601-23750 GCA_001685095.1 Ellobius talpinus
AAAAAAAAAAAGAAAAGAGAAAGAGAGAGAAAGAAAGAAAGAACAGCAAAAAAAGCCTCACCCTGCTTTCCAAGGGTTTCTGTTCTAGTGAGTAAGGCAGCAGATACTGCCAGGAACATAGAATATTGGCTCCTAGGTGAAGTAGCACTGTCCCAGCTGCCAGAGCCAATGGGAGGATGGAAAGTAAGTTGAAGAGGCTTCCTGGAGGAAGTGTTTACTGGAACTGAAAGAATTGAGCTAGTGTTGCAACCCGTAGAAAGGGGGTATGTGAGCAGGAGAGAAAAGGACCATGGAGGCGCTAAAGGTCTTCATTCTGCAAGACCCAAAGATGCTGAGTGATTGTCCATAGCCCCATGGTGAGGGACCAAGAATTCTGGAGGGATGCTGCTTGATTTTCAGGATGTGCTTTCGGAATCGTAGTCCAAGATCACCAGGAACCTTGGCCTGTGCTGCTGTCCTGCTCCTCCCCTCAGCACCATTCCCTGTCTTCTCTCTGATGACCACCACAGCCACAGAAGTCTGGAGCCCTGGAGTCCCCCCTAAGGGAAGACACCTGCCCTCCAGCACCCCAAAGGGCCTGTTCTTAGCTGTGCTCGAGTTCTGTCACTTGGGCCTTGCTGACCGCCTCCAGCCATGCTCCACAATCAGAAAGGTGGTGCCTCTGCAGTACCTGCGGAGGCAGGGGGATGCAAGGTGCCTGGGGAGACATGGGAGGCAGCCTCAGTGCAGAGCTAGGGTTTCTTGGTGACTGGCCACCTCTTGATTTGTTTCTTAGTTCTCTTTCCTTCTTTTCACTTTGTGAATTTTACAATTTCATTATTATATGTTCGACTGTATACATGATGTGGGAGGTGGGGCACACGCCACAGCATACGTGTGGAGGTCAGGGACAACTTGACTGAGTTAGTTCCTTACGAGGATTCCAGAGTTCGAAGCAGGTTAGCAAGCTGTCTGGGCGAGTGTCTTTTCCCTCTGGGCTATCTTCCTGCCCTAGTATATTTTCATTAGCATATGCTGCTAATGATCTCGTTTGTTTTGTTTTGTTTTGTTGAGACCACAAATAATTAGGTTTTGCTGTTTATCTTCCTCCTTCTCCCTGTCTACTCTGCTGCCCCCAGTAACTCCTTTCCAATTTCATGTCGCATCCGTCCTTCCTTTGCCACCAGGCTCACACACCTTCCTCAGCATCCCCTGCTCCCCTCGCCTCATCTCCCATGCCGTTTTATAGTCTATACCCACTCTCATATTCTCTTATTTACATACACTAACAATAAAATTAGGATCAAATATGACATTTTTGTCTTTCTGAGTCTGGGTTGCCTCATTTAATATAATGCTTTCCAGATCCATCAATTTTTCATAATTTCAGCTTTTCTTTACAGCTGAGTAAAATTCCATTGAATTTTACCACATTTTCATTATCTAGTCATCTGTTGATGGACATCAAAGCTACTTTCATTTCCTTGCCTTTGTTGATACTGAATTCTCTTAGTTTTCTTATCTGCGTGAAAAGAAAACACTGACTTCATGGGGACGTGTCAAAGTGGAGAGGGAACAGTGTTCGAGTCCACAATTCGAGTTCCCTGTGGCCTCTAGGAAACAGTCAGCAAGGGCAGGAGGAGTGGGGAGTAGGCAGTGATCTGGGGCCTGGAAGGAGGAGCACCCTTGTTTTGGGGGCATGATGGGGACATCCCACACCACAGAGGTTGTTATTCTGAGGTGATGTGGCCTCTGCATTGTATCTTGGAAGGAAGCCGTCTGTCCATCCCACCTGAGAATATCTGGTGACCCAAGGCTGCCAGAAGGAGGCAGAGTTTTTAACCTTCAGAAGGCTTCTCTGCTTTTGGAGGGTGAGTTGGAGTAGCCATTACTTTGCAAGAGCATTGAGTTGAGAGCCAGGCCTAATTCCTCTCACAATGACTACTTGTCTTCCTCTAGCAAGCTCTTTGGACCTCCAGTTCTGTGCTTTAGGAGGGTCCACTTTCCCTTCCCATCCTTGGTTCTAAAGCAGCCTGTATCTCAAGGTCCCCAACTCACCTCCTTTTTTAATCCCTTCACAGGCTGTCATCACGTCAGACCAATATCATGGAAAAGGCCCACTGAGCATTGCTGGGGATGGCTGGAATGAGTAGCACTGAGCACTGAGAAGCAGAGGTTAGTGAGGAAGAAGTGGTATCCATAGTGAAGTGATCCCACTCACCCTGCCCTCCTTCATGGACCTAGTGTGATCACCATTAAATTGCTCAGTGTCTCCATAACTCAGTTTCCCCACTGTCCCCTATAAGTTCAGGCTGCTGTCCCCACTGTGTCCACTCAGGAATGGCAGGACTCAATGAGTGAAAAGCCCTGTTGAACTAGAAAGCTTGTGGCCCAGTGTAGACAGCCAAAACCCAGAGATCAGTATCCACACAATACAATAGTGTGGCCATTCTTTGGCCCTAGGTGTCTCAGGCAGATGGCTCTGAGAGTCTCTTTCCCACCCGGTACCCGGTTTGGGCAATGGCAGCTTCCCAGGCTTAGCAATTTAGCCCAACAAGCTTTTTAAGGCAGAATGACTAAACAAGTGCGGACATCACCAGCCACCTGATCTCTGGTCACCTGCTTCCCAAAGGCTATGATGACCAAGGAGATGTGTAAGGTGACCCTAGATCCAGCCCATCCTAACTGTCCTGTACAGAACCACTCCTTTGAGGAGGTACACCTCATTTGGAAGGCTTGGGAACTCTTCTGTTGGCATCGTGACTGTGTCTCAACCACCCAGCTCTGTCTATGCCTCCACAGTGGTCTCTTCAGCAGGTAGTCAGTCATTCCATGCATTATTGCTGCCCGTGCCAGGCAGTGGAGACTAGGGAGGGAGAAGCTGGAGAGACTTTCTTCTCACCAAGCAAGAAAAATGAGAGTCAGTTAAATGGCTTAACCTGGGGCACTTGGATTTCAGGCAACAGGGAGACTGAGGTGAGCTAAGTGGTCCCTAAGGTACTTCCTTCTATGAATGTGGTCACTAGGAATCCCAACACCCCTCAGAGATGGCACAATTGGCTACAGGGAACTTAGGCACAATGGGGAAGGCTCCTTTCTTTCAGAAAAACATACAAAAAACTGGTTCTATGACGTCTCAGGAGGATGTGTTCCCCAGGGAAGGCCCACGCTTGTGGGTGACCACAGATATGTCACTTCCTTTGCCTTTTTGGTCCCCAACAGACAAAATGAGGGATAAGTTTCCTTCCCCTCTTACATTCTCAAGGAATTGCCCACTGACTTGGTTTCTATATGCCCCACACCCCCAGAACAATAAAGACTATCTGGCAAATAAAGGATGCTGCCCACAGGGCTTGCCTTTTGAGTTTGATGCTCCATGGGACAGGGGCTTGGACTTTGGTGGTTGAAGTTTCGGTGGTGGGGTTGGCCTGTCATTGGATATGTGAGAGACTTAGTTGCCTCCTTTGCAAGTGTTGTGCAGTGTGGTAGGGTTCGTCAATCCTTCTCTTGGTTTGCCATGAGTCTCTCTCACTCTTTTAGTTTCCCAGTATCCGAGGCAACAACATCAGTTGTGGCCCATCCCTATGTGTTCGGTTCTGTTCTGCATTTAAGAAGGGGCCAGATGAGAGGGAAATTTAGGCCTTGCTTTAAGGTATCTCAGCTTGGAGATGAAGGATCTCACTCCAGGCAGCCTGTGGGCAGGGTCGGAGCAAAGGGCCTTTTAAAACAGGAATTAGCAAAAGAACAGTCCTAGCCCAGTATGTACCAGGTAGAGGTGAGTAGCTGGACCCTTGGGGAACAGCAGCTATAGAAGCTGCTGTAGGAACTGGGCTGACACTAATCTACATGATCAGGAGCTCTCCAAGGTCTTCGCACCTACAGAGCTGGTGATTGATTTAGCACTTTGGTTTTGCTGTCCGTGGTGCTGAATGGGCCAAGCTTGCGTCCTGCCTTCTGTAAATATGACTTCTAGTCTCTACCTCCCTGCTGCCATCACCTGCTCTCCTTTCCAAATAGCCAGCGACAACATCTCTCCTTGAAACACATCCCCATTCACTCTTCCTCCTATCCTCAACCTGCCTCTTGAATTATTTCCCAAAATGGTTCACTGCAGTTTGTTTTACGAAGTCCTTGTCTATCAGTGAGGATATGAGAGACAGAGGTGGTATTATAGGGAACATTTGGAATTATGGAATCTTGGAACAGTCAGAATGGGTTCATGGTTGGCATTTAGCAAAATGGAAAGGCCCACCAAGTAGATAAAGAACCTACCTAAGATGTCAATGATTTTGGGGGGTAATCAATGGGAATGACTTTTTCTGAGAGAGGAAGCTGAGGCAAAAGGGAGAAGACTTGGCTATGGTCACCTAGCCACCAAAAACAAAATTAGAGATAAATGATAGGCTCCCATCCCCCAGTCAGGTTTCTGAACCACTTTGGGTGAACCTCTGACCAAGGAATTATCAGCCAACCATTGCCACCTGAAATGGGGAGAGCCTGTTGCTTCATTTTGTGCCACCCTGGAGATCTCTGCCTGTAGCATCCAGAGTCTAAGTTTCAACAGTTCAATGACACTCTGGGGATTCCCCACCTGTAGCATCCATATCCTAATGCCCCTAGAAGGCCACACCACACACCATTGACATTGATCCTCAGCAGGTGCACCTGTGTTACCATGGCAACCGGTACCCACCTCACTGCATCCAGCCCCACAATTCTGGCCTGGACATCTGCCCTCAGACTGCATGTGTCCATCCTCCTGTGGTTTAGGGGGAGGAGGGAGCAGGGCTCCTCCCCTCTCCTGTCCAAGGCTGTGCCTGAGGGCTTGGTGCCCTCATTAGCTGTAGCAGACAGCTCCCTCAAAGAGCAGGCACATCTGTCTTCCAGTCTTCTGGCACCCAGTGTTGATAGCCAGAAACTCATGCCCAGTCAGCAGTGGGCCCCCGGAGGGAAACCCTTCACACTCTCACATACCACATTTCAGATAACAATTTTCAAGGCTTAGTAAATCTAAGTCAGTTCAGTGCTGTCCACATGCATTCAAAGTCTTGCTCTGGAGGGGCACACAGTAGCCCCAAAATGAACTCTGCCTACTTGTCTGTCATCAGGGAGCTTATGCTTAGTAGCAAAGGGAAGGAATAGATTCAAAGAGACAGAGCTCACATTGAATCATGGCGAATACTCTAAAATAGATTCTTGTTTTTCAAACTACAGATTGTGTGACAATAGTGGACTGTGAAATTGATTTAGTGGGTCATGACTAGCATTTGTACACGAAGCAAGTAGATGGATACATTAGAACAGAGTAGAATGGAAAACGTGATGGCTGTGGTCAAACTAAATTTTCCTTGGTGAAACTGGATCCAAGCACTCCTGTGCACATGTGCGTGTGTGTATATTTGATAACACAAAAATGTATGTGTTAATGGAGTCCGAGGGCAATAAAAGGTGACATGCTATGTTCCAAGAAGTGAGACTCTCTAGAAGAGGTACTTAGAGGAAGCGGAATGATGGATTCAGATATAGAGCATTAGACAGGCCCTGTGGAGGAGCTGGCATTGGGCCAGTTTAAGGACAGGCAGGAGTTGGTTAAAGAGAAGAGAACATGCAGAAGTGTCTCGGGGTCTAGAGCAGCATTGATCTAGGCCCACTAAAGCAAACGTCAGCTGTGTATGGGTGCTAGGCAGACGTGGGGTCCAGGGATAGAGAGAATCTTAATATTGTACCAAGAAAGTTGAACTTCATTCTTTAGAGTGATAAAGAGACACTTATTGATGGTTTTTAAGCAGGCATGTCATGTAATCAATGGTCAGTACCACCTTTCTTACCAACAGTGATGGAGGTGTTCCCACAACATGCCAGGTAAGAGATATATCACTGGATAAAGGAGTGGCATGACCTTGGGAGTCTGGGTCTTTCTACATTTGATGTGTATGAGTGTTCTGCCTGCTTGTATGTCTGTACACCATGTGTGTGCTTAGTGCTGAAAGGGGTCAGAGCCAGGTGTCGGATTTCCTGGAACTGGAGTTAGGGGTGACTGTGCACCACCAGATGGGTGCTAGGAAACTGAACCAGGGTTGTCGGCTCGTAACCACTGATCTCTTTCTGATGGGGACTGAGCAATGGAGAGGTGCTGGGGCCTCTCGTTGAGGGTTACAATCATTGTGAGGCACCACAGGCTGACGCAGGATCCTGACAGACATGGGCCTCATGCTGATAGACCAGAGGCAAACTTTTTTAAACCCTAAATTTGAAAAAATCTATTGTCTTGGAGCACCAGATTAAAGAATAATTAAGCTAATAGGCTCTACCCCCCATTGTTTTCTGCTCTTTGGCAATGCTCCTTAATAATCCCATCTCTCTGAGCTCACTGTCAGTTCAGGGGAAGTGAGTTTCTAAGTAACTTAATATTTTTTTTCAGAACTCAATGCATCCACAAACAATCTAAAGTTTCCCCTCCAGCCCCATGACTCTGTGCTCTGAGCTATTTATTTTAATTAGCTTTATATTGTATATCTAACATGAGCCAAAAAAGAAAACCCACGAACAGCTGCCCATTAGCCAGTAGGCAGAGCCCTGGAACAAATCACCCCCAAACAATGGATTATTCGGAATTGCAATCAAAGGGGAGCTGAGCTCCCTGCTAACAGTGTGCTGCAGAGCAGAGACTGGGGAAGGGCTTTTAGGGATCTCAGGGAGGAAGCCCCCTCTTGCCTGGAGGGCGTAGAGGTGGGCTATGGAGAGAGCTACTTCAAATCTAGACTTCACAGGTCAGAGTTCCATTGAACGCTGGCTCTGAGCATTTTCAGCCTTCATGCTTTACACTTGATGAAGCCCAAGCTTCTGTTTCCTGGACACTGCTGCTCCAAAGTGTCCCATTGGACACCACGTTCAGTCTCGATGTGAATAGTGGCTCCCTGAACATAGACAGCACACAGTGACCTGCAAAGTGGTCATAGTTTCAGGGCAAGAGCACAGCCCCGCATGGCCAAACTTCTGTGTTACCACAACCCAGTGACCTAGAGGTCGAGAACACAAAACCCAGAGCCAGACCTTGCAATCTTGGTATTCTTGCCTCTTCCTGTGCCTCAGTTTCCTCCCCTGTAGATAAAGGATCAGAACAAAGACTGCATCCATTAGACTCAGCTAGGCAAGTACCTGGGCAGGCAAACACATGCCATGTAAGTGGCAGCTATTGTTGAAATGCAGAAGCTGCTACTGGAGAAGGGTATGGGGCGCACGTGGGAAATGATGGAAGCAGGGACGGAAATTGTCTGTTGTGCTAAAAGCAGCAAATCTTCAGCCACAACCCAGGACTCACAATTGGGTTCAGTTTTGTAGCAGAGGAAGAAAATGAAAGGAGGTGCACAAAGAGCTGGTCAAAGAGTGTGCCTGAAGTGGGTTTTAGCATGCCTTCCAGCTACTGTGTAAGATAAAGCCCTTTATGTAATTTTCATATAAATGACTCATGTAAGCTTTCAGATATGCATTGTGTTTTCAGGTCCAGGGTAACTAAAGAATGTGGACCTTATCCTGCAGGTACCGGTGAGGCAGGGAGGGTTTCTGAGGAGGAAGGGTGACCTGAGTCTCAGTGGTTGGCGTCTTCTCTAGGGAATGCCTACCGAGAATGCTTGGAGAATGGGACGTGGGCCTCAAGGATCAACTACTCACACTGTGAACCCATTTTGGATGACAAGGTGAGTGACCCTGCTTTCCCCCACCCAGGTTCGCATAGAGTGTTAGGACTCAGGCTGAACACAAGGACCTTGTGGCCAACAGAACCAGGCTTTGTGTTGCCCAGACCCTCTTTTCTGCATGTTCTGTCCTCCACGGAGTCCCCCTCCGAGAGAGCTTGAGCTGGTGGCTGAAACTTGGAAAGGACACAGTCATGTAGTCAGTGCCCACTGCAGCTGGTGGGTTCTGTGAGCGCATCCTTTCCTTTTCCACCAAACCTCACTTTCCCCGCTTGGAATTTTGCTTCTACCATTCCATGGAAAAACAGGTGCAGCCTCATCAGGACCATCTGGCAGGGAGCTGGGCCTGCCTGGCCCTTGCCACCCAGCACTGACTCTTGCTATGGAAATGGATTCAGTGCTGCCAAAGATCTCACCTCCCTTACCATCAGATGTAGTACTGTGATCCAACCCAGGACATTACATGTGCTAGGCAAACGCCCTAACTCTGAGTTCCACCTCCAGCAAGCTGTGCTTCACTTCCGATCCAAAATGGTATGTCCCAGGACCATCCCTCCCATCATCCCCCCAAGGAAGTCCCCAGTTGGTCTGGAGCCCTTTCCCAAATAAAGTTCAAGGGCAGAGGCTGGAACATTCGCCTCTTCTGAGAAGTAGTACACAGTCGTTTCACAGAGAGGACTCAGGGGAGCAGGAGGAAAGCCATACAACCTGGATAGAAAGAAGCGCTCTCTCTCTGTCTCTGTCTCTCTCTCTCTCTCTCTCTTGACAACCCTCTGTCCTTCCTCTATGTCCTTACAGCCCCTCGGGTGGTAATATAAGGTAGACTGACTTATATTCCAGCTGAGTGTTATTCTGAAGTTTCCTGCAATGCATATCTTCATTGCTCTGCTCAGGGACCAAACCCAACCTACCTCTCTGGGCCTCCTGTAGGTCACTGCTTCTAAGGTAGGAGGGAAAATTGTATATGACATAGTATAGATGTCATAGCTAAGGGCCATCTCACCCTCAGTTGCTCAGCCAGCTGGGGTCTGAGCAGAGCACTGTAGAGTCTCAAGTATTAAGTCTGTATCTACAGCTCTAGAGTATCTCAGAATAAATTGTGTCCGCTGGGCAGTGGTGGTGCACGCCTTTAATCCCAGCACTTGGGGGGCAGAGGTAGGCAGATCTCTGTGAGTTCGAGGCCAACATGGTCTACAAAAGAGTTCCAGGATAGCCAGAGCTGTTACACAGAGAAACCCTGTCTCAAACAAAACAAAACAAAAACAAAATAGACCATGTCCAAATGTGCTCTTAAAAATTCATGTTGGGAGGCCTGATCACGGCTTCTGTGGGTGTGGGTGTGTGTTGCTAAGGACTGAGCCCAGGACAAGCTCTCTACCATTGATCCTCAGCTCCAGCCTCTATTTTATTTTGAGTCATTAAGGACCAGGTAGGTCCTCTTAACTCAACCTCCCGAGTAACTGGGTTACAGGTCTGCACCTCCGGGCTTCGGCCATTTATAATAACAGAGCCACCAGGCCAAAAAGGGGAAGAGTGAGAAGCCGGGATTGAAGGAGGTACTTAGGGCCTCTGTTGTCGCAAGGTCAGGACAGAAATGACTGGAGCGCCAGCCCACCTCCCACATAGTCATGTTTCTGTCTTCCCATGCCCATCTGTCTGTCCAGCAGAGGAAGTACGACCTGCATTACCGAATTGCCCTCATTGTCAACTACTTAGGCCACTGTGTTTCCGTGGTGGCCCTAGTGGCCGCTTTCCTGCTCTTCCTGTTCCTGCGGTGAGTCCATTTCCACCCTGCTTTCTCCTCTGCAGCCCCTCACCCCATGAGCCAACCCTCCAGTACCTCACTGTCTCCTCCATTCTGGGGCCCCGGAAGAATGGACAGAGATGGGCCCAGCTGTGACTACCAGGGGGTGACTTGGCCTCTGGTGCAGACCCACCTCATCCCAAGTCTTTCGCAGGGGGTCCTTACCCTGCTGACCCCCAGCCCAAGCCCCAGCCTGACTGGCTGACTCTGACCTGGGCCTCCACAGAAGCATTCGCTGCCTGCGGAATGTGATCCACTGGAACCTCATCACCACCTTCATCCTGAGGAACGTCACGTGGTTCCTGCTGCAGCTCATTGACCACGAAGTTCACGAGGGCAATGAGGTCACTGCCAAGAGCCACAGACTTGGGGTTGCCTGTCTTGCTGTCTAATAGTCTATCTGTCTCATGTAGTGACCCACCATGGGCCGGGCCTTGAAGCTTGCTCCCAGCTGAAACCATCTCCGATTCCCTGCCCCCTACCCCCTGCCCTTACCCACCTTGCATGTCCAAGTACCTTAGAGGAAAAGGAGATGCTACTAACTTCTAAAATAGGGCTGAAGAGATTAATTTCCCTTCCACAGACATGGAAATTGAAGCCCAGAAAGGTGAAGGTTGCACATTGGTATGGTACCTCCACATCGTGGTCCCAATTAGGATTGGTGTCAACTGTTAGTGTCCAAGTCACTGTAAAACTGCAGACTGAAAGAGGGCCAACCCCAATGTTTGGCATATCTCAGTACATATTTGGTCTGATCCTGAAAATACACATGCAGGCATGTACATGCGTGCACGCGCGCGCGCGCACACACACACACACACACACACACACACACTCTAGTTTGATCCTGAACTCTGCCTGGCCTGAAGTCTGCCTCAGGGCCCTGCCTCAGAGCCAGGCCAGTGTCATGAGTTGTCAGGTATGCTCCAGGCCCAATGCTGGCCGGCACTGATGAGACCGCACTTCACCTGCCAAAAAGGGCAGCTTTACTGTTTGGGGTTCATAGCCTCCCGCCCACTAACACTTTCGAGAACAAAGGAGCCAGCAGCTACATGATCCCAGGATTAGTGCTGGGGTTATAGGATAGAGCCATGGGTCAGCAGGCAGCTCAGCCTAGGAGCGGTACCCAGGATGGCTGGCCATGCAGGGAAGAAGTAGGCTGCACAGGGCTCCCCTCTCCCACCCAGCTGCTGCACCCAATTCTTCACTTGCTCACGTTGGCCGTAAGAGAGTCCTATGATAAAGCCACAGGGATGGAAACCCGTGGCTTGGACCCTGGCTCAGAGGGGCCGACTGTGTGAGTCTGGGTCGGTGCCCATCCTCCCTGCATCCATGAAATACGCTCTCAGGGGCATCTCCTCATTAAGAGGAACAGGAACAGACGCCACTGCTGAGAGGCCACACAATGGCAGCCCTGACCACAGCTCCCACTCATGTCTCAGTGCCTTCCTTTCTCCTCACCACTGGGAAGGTGGTTGCCTCGAGGCTCAGAGAAGTGCCAGCTTTGTATAGGCCTCAAAACTAGCAAGACCTTGCACTGCCCCCGCCCCCATGAGCCAACCTAATACCTCAGTGGCCAGGGCCCCTACTACTCTTGTTCTGAGGACTTGTTTCCCGCACATTCTTTTTATTTTTTGGTTTTGTTTGTTTTGTTTCTTCAAGACAGGATTTCTCTTTGTAGCCCTGGTGGTCCTATAACTCACTCTGTAGACCAGGCTGGCCACAAACACAGAGATCCACCTGCCGCTGCCTCCCAAGTGCCGGGATTAAAGGTGTGTGCCACCACAGCTCGGCTTGTTTTCTTTCTTTTTAAGGGAAAGTTCAAAGTCTATCCCTGATCTCCCTCAATTTGCCTAGCTTTGTAGCCGAAGTGACCTGGACATTGAAAACAGGGCTGTTCTGACCCAGCTCTGTTTGCAGGAAGCCAACCAGTCAGTCTCCCTTTCTAGACTGAAAAGAGACATCAGACATGGTGATGTCGGCCTGTAATCTCAGCTACTTGGGAAACTGAGAAAGAGTTTTATAAGTTGAAGGCCTGTCTGGGTCACATAGTGAGTTCACAGCCAGCCTGGGCAATTTTGTGAGACACTGATACAAAATACAAGTATTTTCAAATGTTTTAAAAGGGTAGGACTGTAGCTCAGAAAGTTTGCCAAGCAGGAAGGAGACCTGGGTTCTGACCCCTATAGCACATAAGCAAAAAGAGACTGAAGAGGTGGGGGAGGGGAAGAGGTAAAGAGGGGGTCCTGGGAGAAGAGCTGCCCAGAGATGAGGGTAGGAGGCTGAGCTACCCCACTGAGAGTTGATATTATTTGGAACCCTGCCTGTGAGTCCCAAAGTGGGAGGAGGTCCCTTGCCTCTCTGTGGGACCCGCTCTGCTGACCACCCCGCCCCACACGCAGGTCTGGTGCCGCTGCATCACCACCATCTTTAACTACTTCGTGGTCACCAACTTCTTCTGGATGTTTGTGGAGGGCTGCTACCTGCACACTGCCATCGTCATGACGTACTCCACGGAGCACCTGCGCAAGTGGCTCTTCCTCTTCATTGGATGGTGTGAGGGTCCCTGGGCAGGAGGGCCTCCTGGGGAAATGGGCACTGCTGATAAAACTTCCCCCTATGCCTTGAGACCGAGGACTGGAGCCAGCTTGCCTTGCTACCCCCGTGGCTCCTGTCATTACCCTATGCCGTTGTGACCCATGCCCCATATAGCTCTGCCCGCCACACCCCTGCTCCCCCTCAGGATGCATCTGCTTTCTCCATTCTGCCCGCAAACCCTCCAGAGGGCATTCCAGAAAGCCTTCCTCTGCTTGGAAAGAATGGCTGAGAGTGGGGGCAGGAGCTGGGACAGGCACCATAGTGTCACAGGTGGCCTGTAGTTAGAAGAGCAAACACATAACCCCAAGCCCCTTGTTATCTCCTGCCTTGATACGAGAGGATCTTTATGCATCCGTCCGCCCTGTGCAGCCCATGTCTCTTCTTTCAGGCACCCCCTGCCCTATCATCATTGCCTGGGCGCTCGGCAAGCTCTACTATGAGAATGAACAGTAAGTGAGTGGGACAGGCCAGCATGGCAATTTTCAGTTAAGATAATTCAGTCAGCCTTGGCTCTGAGCCAGCCCCTGAGAGGGGTGGAATTACAACCCTTACCTGAGCAGACCTATCTTTCGTGTCCTAGGGCAGAAAGAAATAGGTCTACCCCCTCCCCGTGAGTCTGCACACACCAGGCTTGCACAGTGGCTCGGTAGAATTCAGTTTGGCCTTCCTTGCCTTGGAGGCTGAGACAATGGACCACAGCCCAGATGACAGCAGCTCCCCATGAGGGGCAAGAGGGGGCAAGTGACATTTAGGGTGTGGAACGAGACTAGGGTTCCATTTAAGGACCCTAGGACTAGGAAAGGCTCTCATAAAGACAAACACTGCTCAGAAAGAGGGGGGCTGCCCTTGTAGGTGATAAGCTTTTCCTCAGAGGGGCTGTTCAAACAGAGAACAGAAATTTGGGGTGCTCAGAGATGGCTATCCAAGACTGCCTTACACTGGGTGACCTCTGAAGGTCGGTATTTGCTGACAGAGTCAGGAACTTAGCCTTGCCTTTCTTCTGGGTCCCAAAGCGTTTCCAGCAGTCAGCGAGCCTGACCAGGCAGTAGGCTGCTTTCACTGAGAGTAAGAAGCCCAGGACTAGAGAAGACCCCACTTGGACACCTGCAGCTTTGTGCCAGGAGTGTCTGGCATTCGTGTTCTGTAAACAACAGGTGGGATGGGACAGCTCAGCCCTAGACCAGTGGAGGAGAGCTCAGCTCTTCCTTGGTTCCTGTACCTGCTGCATTCCCAGTCCTGGGTCCCCATAGTCTGCAGCAGAGTAAGGGACTGCAGAGGACGCCACAGGCAAACCATGAGACTGGCCCCGGGAGGCCAGGCGCAGTCCCACCAGATACAACAAAAGACGGGAAGGGCCTTGCGAGGGCAGCGTCTACCAAGAACTTCCCTGGAGGTTGGGCTCAGGAAGGGTCCCTCCAGAGAGGCCTAGTTCTGAACTGAGAGTGGCCTTCTGGGCATCGCCCAGCAGGCCACCTCAGCTGCCCTGTCTTTGCAGGTGCTGGTTTGGCAAGGAACCTGGTGACTTGGTGGACTACATCTACCAGGGCCCCATCATCCTCGTGCTCTTGGTACGTCCTCAGGGGATTTAAGGGTTGGGACACTAGGAGCATAGCAGGAGATCCACCCAGGCAGAGACACTGACAAAGACCTGGCCTGGGCAGCACCCTGTACTGCTCCCGTGCCCTGCACAAGGCACCCAGCTTCCATCCCACTGATTCTCCTATGGGTTCTCTCAGGGGCCACCTGCACATGGCTCCAGACTTTCTTTGGCATTTTCTCTGGGTGGAGAAATGGTCCAACTGGTCGGTACTAGTGGCTTTCCAGGCCGCAAGCTCCGTGCCAGGTACGATGCTGAAACGGGAAGGTAGGCAAGCAGCTGGTACTAGTGAAAGGTGGGTTCAGCATTGAGCTGAGTTCCTCAGCCCCCAGGAACACCCTCTAGGGCCCCGCCCACCGCCCTCGGGCTGGCAGCAGGTTCCAGAATGCAGCATAATGAGCAATTGTTCCTTGGCCAGCTCCCCGCCCTTTGCCAAGCGTCTTCGCATCTAGGATATAATTGCCACCACATCTTTAATCCACAACAAGCTTTAATTAAGATAGAGTTTAAGTAGGGGCTGCATTCTAGGGGGAAAAAAGAGTCCATTATATATCATACATTAAAAAATATACACAAAAAAGACCCATAAGAAATTGGCATTTACATAAGATTTATTTCAGGCTTCTGTGTATACCAGCTCTCTTAAAGGGTCATGGTGCCTTCTGGCAAACTCAGAGGATGCCCTCCTCTTGCACACAGCAGGTGCCTAGCGGGGCCTACCTTTGTCTACCATGGCGACAAGTACCATTTATCTCTTCCTTTTCCTGACTCTCTCCTTCCTGTGACGGTTGGAGTCATTGGACCCCATCTTTGGAGTGTCCTTGATGGGCATCAGCCGGAACTGACTGGAAAGGTCTTCCACCCACCTTCAGGGCTCCACTCACCAAAGAGGCAGAGGCTGGTCTTTGTCAGCCGGGAGGGAAGGATTGTCCTTGGACTGGCAGCTGCAGTGACTCACTCGCCCCTCAGTGTGAACAAAAACCTCCCAGCCAGCTGCCAGGAGCTCCTGTGAAGGGATGGGGCTTTTGAGAAACCTGGGACCCAGCCAACGAGACTGGCCTGGACGGGAACCAAAAGCTTTGGAATGAGCTCCTGCCTAACGCTGTTGTTCAGGTAGTGAGGGAACCATAAAGAAGGAAGGAGGGGGCATTTGGAGTCCAGTTCCCTACTGCCCAAGCCTGTCCACGTCTCCTGCTGCATACACCTTTCCTTTCGAGCCAGTTAGTTATATACTAGCAGAGGCTTCCAGGACCTGAGTTGAGCCCTAACACAGGTTCTGTTCCCAGCACTTCCAATCCTCACACTTCTGCTACATAAGGAAGATGGTACTCCCCATTGCAGAGATGAACCCAAGGTTACAGGCACAACTAACGGAACTGAAACCCAGGGACCTGCCCTCTGCTTCACCACCCTGCCTGCTTGGCCGGCCTGCCTCTCCTGTTCTCTAGAGGCTTGCCGTCATTTACTTCTGGGTTCTGTGAATGTGATCTGGTGGCGTAGTCTGTGAGGTGCCTGACCACTGCCTTGTGGCTGTTGTGGGAAAAGGATGCTCACTCTTTACAACTGACACATGGCCTTTTCGGTGTGATGGTCACCCTGCGCCAATCTTCAAGGCAAGTCCTGTGGTCATCTGTGTTGGACAGCCGAGAAAGCAGAATCTGTGGTTAGTGATTTGCCTGAGGCCACAAAGACACAGGAAATTTGAACCTGGAGACCCGCACTGGCAGCCAGGAGTTCACTAGAGATCGTCTTAGGACCTGCAGTGGGTGATGGTGGTAACAGCAGAAGGAAGCAAGGTCAAGGGTGCCACCAAGACAAACAGCTTTGCTCTCAACCTGGCACCTTGGAAGAGCTCCGTACAAAGGTCTTAGACGTGTCCCGTTGAAGGTGGAGAGGCTGTCCCACCTATCTGCCCTCGGGGCTGGCTCAGGACTATTGACTCTGCATACATTCGGTCTACCCTGTTTGCATGATGAACTAGCCCTGTGACACTAGAGAAAGCCTCAGACTGAGCACTGTCCCTTGCAAGTGCTCTTGAGCCCAAAGGACACAGGATAGACATCTAAAGCAGGTGACACTTAAGGTCTGACTGATTGATGCTGGGCTTTGTAGGTCATGGTTGGTGGCTCCTTACTCTTCATGCCTCCCCAAAGTACTTTCAGCATCCCTACAGCATCCTTACAGTCCTTGATCATACCTGTGTCTAATGCAGATGCCCGAGGCTCCAGTCTGCTCTAGCAACATGCACACATAGCAACACCCAGGGGCCCTGACTGCACACCTGGGGTCCTGAGTGTAAAGTCAGGTGTGCACAGCTGCCGGCAGGGGACATGTGCTATCAGAACTTCCTCCCTGTGCTAATCAGCACCGTGCATGTAGTAATGCATCTAGTGAGGACCAATCTCCCAGGGGCTGTAGCTGCTAACCAAGTCCATCTTGCGGGGCTCCTGCGCTGAAGTAGGTTTGGTGCAGGGAGCTGCAAGATGGGTGAGAGCCAAAAGGAGGAGGCAAATACAAAAAGCCTGGAGAGGCCTGCTCAGAACCAGGCTAGGGCAGAGTAGAGATGTCCCCTAGGCCTAAGGCGGCCAGCTTAAAGACGGCAAGAGGCAAATCTGAAGACCACAGAGAGATGAACCAAGTCACCTGTTCTGTTGTCTGTCTTCTCCCCTACCTCCCATGTTGTCCTCTGCCTCCATCTCAGACTGTGCCTATAGTGAGGATCTGGCAACAACGCGGCTCCTGTGAGCAAGCAGCAGGCCGTACTAAGTGCTTCCCCTCCAGCAGGTTTGGGAGCCGTATGTGCTGGGGGTGCAGAAGCAGTGACCTGGCTTTGTACTTTCTCTACCTTGAATTAGTGGCAGGCAGGGCTGTGTCATGTGCACTGTGAGATAAGTAGTGGCTGTAGC
Source organism: Ellobius talpinus (assembly GCA_001685095.1). Lineage (NCBI taxonomy): Eukaryota > Metazoa > Chordata > Mammalia > Rodentia > Cricetidae > Ellobius > Ellobius talpinus. The sequence continues at coordinate 22,180 of LOJH01010189.1, forward strand.
TCTGCCCTCTTGGTCCCATGCTCTCCCACTATAACGCATGGGTGTGTTATAGTTATCTAGGGACTCAGATATATCCTGGTTCTCTGGACTCTTTCTCAGCAGGTCCTGGAGTACTCAAAACCTCCCTAGGACAGACCTCCAATGGGGAGGGCTTCTGAGCTGCTGAGCGTGAGAGAATAGCCAGTTTCTTTCTGCCCACGTTTCCCTGTAGCAGAAGCATGTGGAGGGGCTAGGAGAAAGGGGTTTCTGAAGCCAGGGCTGCAATCTGTGGCTTGACAAAACATTCTGTTGCACCCTGGGTATCCATAAAGCCTGGCTGGTGGTGGGGCCAGCCTGTAAAAGAGGCTGGAGCTTGTGGAATAGCTGTGTGGTGTTTGTGACTACGCCTGGAATGGTGTGAATACTAGATCTTCATTGTTGGGTTCTAGGCATGCATAGGCCTCCCCAGTCCTGTCCTGTCACAAGAGTGTAGAGACTGAGATGCTCTGTGGGAGTCAAGACAAGATCTTCTTGCATGGTGGCTGCTTTGATAGCAACCACCACCTTCCAGGATCAAGCCCCTCAAGGCCTAGCACCCACCCCCTCCGCTGAGCCTCCTGAGGAGAAGCAGATGAAATGCAAGTGTCCATGGCGCTGAGCCACCAATACTAGGGGTGTGGAAAGACAAGACTGCTCAGGGGAAGCTTCTTCAAGAGCTAGCCTCACCTGTGCCGCTCCAGCCCCTCAAACTCCAGCCATGTGCTCTACCTTAAGAACATTCCAGGCTGCAAGGGAGTTGTTGGAGGAGATGGATTTTCCTGTGTGGGCTTTCAGGCGCTTCTCCCTCCTGGAGCTTGTCTTGACTCCCACAAGCAGCATTACATCGGCCACCATCGGGCTGGCTCTCCACCCAAGACCCCTCTCTCCTGGCCTGGTCTCCGCCTGGAAGCTCCTACTTTCACAGCTAACACTGTCATTGGTTCTTGGCTTATTGTGCCATTTCTCCAGACCTTTCTGAGTGAGTCTGTAGGGAAAATGCAGTCCCTCCCCATCTGCAACTAGGCCATAGCTCTCTGGGAGCAGGTCTGTGTCTGCCTGTCCACATGCCTTTCACTGGTACCCAGCACAGAGGCTGGCATGGCAAGATGATTGGTTGAGTGCAAGAATGGTTAAATACAACTAGGAGCCAGGTTGGACAAAGTCTGGGTACGATGGCTCGTGGAGGAGGTGGTATGTTTTGCTTTAGCATGCAGGGTAGAGTCTAAGGTGGAGTCCTGAAAAGGTCTGTGTGGTTTGGAGTGGTCAGTGGGCTCCCTGGAGAGGAGAGGAAGGTGTCTGATGTAGACACCATAAAGGAGGAGCCTGGGAAATAAACTGGAAAGAAAAGAGTAGCTTCCTGGGGGTGGAAATCCAGGTGGGGTTGGCCTGTTAGTCAAAGGAGAAGACCAGGTCTCCTAGATGCTCCATATCAGCCACCTTTCCTGCCCTGCTCACCACAGAGAACAAGGCCCTGTATCCAAGGGATGCTTAATGACCTCTGGGTGCATGGTGTGTAGGTGGATGGATGGATGGATGGATGGATGGATGGATGG
>LOJH01010190.1:0-13780 GCA_001685095.1 Ellobius talpinus
AGTTTACCCTGAAGCAATACCTGGCTGCAGGAAGAACCACAAACTGAGATTATCTGAGCACCACCCAAAAACAGATCATCCAAAGGAAATGCCTAACATTCCAATTGCTGTAGATAGGACCACCTGCCAGCACCCACTCACCATGACACCCCTAGATAAACGTCAGCCAATCAGGGGTCCTATACCTCAAAAACCCCTCACCCCCTCCTTCACTACTATAAAAACCCAATTCTAACTGAGCTTGGGGGTGGTGCTCTCCGTTTATTCCAATACATTGGACATGCGGAGAGACCGAGTTTGCAAACTTGTTGAAAATAAAGGCTCTTTGCTTTTACAACAAGGAGACTGAATCCTTGTTGGCTTTTGCTGGGACTTTGCGGATTTGGGCATAACAACTATAAGCAATGAATAGGGTGGAGAATGGCAGAATGAAGCAACATTTGGGATGGCAAGCGCATGGATGTCCAATCAGAAAAGGAAGTATCTCAGAAGAGGTCCTAGTTGTAGTGTTCCTGGCATGACCATCAGCTAGAGGAACAACAGTGTTGTTTCCCATGGGTGGAATACAGAAAAAGCACAGAAATGAGGAGACATTCCATGGGACAGTCAGCTGCTGGGGGTGGTCTTCTTATGAATGGATGAAGTTCAAAGCTCAAAAAACTGCCAGGTGGTGGTACATGCCTTTAATCCCAGCACTCTGGAGGCAGAGGCAGACAGATTTCTGACTTCGAGGCCAGCATGGTCTACAAAACAAGTTTCAGGATGGCTAATGTGGTGGTATGAAAGAAAATGGCCCCAAAGGGAATGGCACTATTAGGAGGTGTGGTCTTGCTTGAGGAAGTGTGTCACTGTGGGGGGTGGGCTTTGAGGTGTCCTATGCTCAAGCTATTCCCAGTGTCATAGTCTACTTCCTGTTGTCTTCTGATCACGATGTAGCCAGGACCATGCCTGCCTGCACACAGCCATGCTTCCCACCATGATTATAATGGATTAACCTTCTAAAACGGTAAACTGCAACCTCAGCTAAAAATTCTCCTTTGTAAGAGCTGCCATGGTCATGGTGTCTCTTCACAACAATTAAAAACCCTAATTAGGATAGCCAGGACTACACAAAGAAACTTTGTCTCAAAAACAAAAAACAGAAAAAGCTCAAAAAAAAGGCCTGGACTTGAGACTTTATTTGCAACTTAGATAAGGACAAGAGGATGCTAAAGGAACAATAAACACAATGAAGTGAGACAAAGGGTTGAGACTCTGGCCATGCCTTGGTCTGAATAATTGTGTTCCAAAATCCACACACCAAAATCTAGTATCTGAGCACACGGTGAGGCTTTGTGATTAAGTCATGGGGATGGAGCCCTCGTAAGTGGATTAGTGCCCTTGTAAAAGAGACACCAGAAAGTCGCCTTGCCCCTTTTCTACTATGTGAAAGCATGGAGGAAGGGTAAGGTGAACCCAGAAAGTAGGCCCTCATCAGACAGAGAACCTGTCAGCACCTTTTCTTAGACTGCCTGTCTCTAGTACTGTGAGAAACAAAGCCATTGTTTCTAAGTCATCTGGCTTGTGAAATGGTTACAGTAGTCCAAATAGGCTAAGTTCCATTGGCAACCACCAGCTACTAAAGCCTAGATAGAGAAGAGGCCAACAAAGCAGCAGCTACTGGGGAAGATGGAGAAGCAGAAGCCATTTGAAACAAGGATGGTCCAATGATCATACATGAAGACATTGCCAGTTATTTCCTTACTAAAGCAAAAAGGTCATAGCACAATTCTTTCAGGGCCCCTCACTGTTTAGGAACAACTCGAGCCTGCATAAAATCAGATATACAAAGAATGCAGCCAATAGAGGGCGTCCTTCTTACCATTGGCCAGCAGACATGATCCAAGAAGGGTGAACACATCAAGGAAAAGCAGCCCATCAGAAAAGCACAACCAATGTTCCCCCTTTACAGCAACAACATCACACGGTATTTCTCTTCAGCCATTGATGTCCTCCCTCTTCTGCCACTAGCCAGCAGGAAACAGCTGGATGGAATTCTTCACATATTTGTTTTAAATGGCTTACGTGAACGCAAGGTGGGCATTCTGTGAGGACTCAATACCCTTGCCCTGGCTCCTTGAATGATGATCAAGGGCCCTGACTGGAGACAGGCAGGATGAGATGGTATGATTGAAGCCAGTTGTCTAGAGATGACGAAGGGAAGAACTTAGCCTCAAAGGAAGCCATTAAAGCTGCACTCTCCAGAGTAAAGAGAATGCCAGTCATCCATACTGCAAACATTCTAGTGGCTACGTCCAGAAGTGAAGGGAGGCAGGTAAACTGATTTTTAATAGTGCAGTTTTCTTTTGCTAATATATCCATCACAGTATTATTTCAGTATAGAACCAGTTAAAAAATTGCATGAAATTGTTCAAGAATTTTTCCTATATACTACATCCTGGAAGTTTTACAACAATAGCAGGTCTTCCTTGAGGCAGGCCACACAGCTCGGGCACACGTGACTAGTGGCTACTATGCACATGACAGTACAGACTGTATAGGAATTGAGCAGAGGAAAAGAATTCTAGTGGAAATAGAAAACCTACAGGAGCCGGTGAACTTGGCTAAGTTTTCAGGTTAGGGTAAGAAGACAATATCCTTGATTGGACTCTGCAGTTTTACTCCATTGTGAAATCACAGAACACGTCACCAGGACTGGCACAGCTGGCCAAGGAAAAGGCTGCAGAACACGGCCTTGGGAAGACCAGTTCCAGTCAACAGGCTCTCTGGCATCAGGGCTTAATTTCTAATCCTGGTTGCTTTTCACTGTTTTCTTTTTAACCTTCCATCCACTCTGTGAGGGAGGCAGGTTCTGTGCCATTTTGAAGATGAAGGAACTACAGCCTACGCAATTTAAATGGTAATTTAATTTGGTATTTTACCAAATTAAATTACCAAAGACTTGGTAATTTCTGGCTACAGACCTTAGACTCTGACCCAGAATACAGGCCTTATCTCTGCCCTGAACTTCTTCAGAAACCACTGAAAAGCGAGGAGAGACAAAGGTGGCTGTGAACCGCTGAGCAGGTGTTAGCTAATGATGCTGTAAACAGCACTTCCCTTTGCGCACAGCTCATAAGCTCCCAAAAATGCTTGCCTGCTTATACTTAGTCTGGTCACCATTAAAGAGTAAAGTGACGGCTCTAGGAACAGGCCTAACCACAGCTCAGGACAGCCCAGTCACCAGGACTCTCATTTCTGCATTCAAATCTCTGAGGATGCTTTTTAAGATAAAATTTTTCAAATGCCAAGGCTACTTTAAAAACAAAATTTGGGGGCCTGGAAAAACTCAGCTCTTAACAGCACTGGCTGCTCTTTCAGAAAACCCAGGTTTGATTTCCAGCATTCACATGGCAGTTCATACCTGTCTGAAATTCTGGTCCATGGACACCACCACTACATTCTTGTGGTGAACAGTCATACTCGCAGATAAAATATCCAAACACATTAAATAGATTTTTTTAATTAAAATAAATAAAATAATTTGTTGCAATGGGAAAGGTAACTCATTCCTGTAATGTCAGGACTTGGCAGGCTAGGGCAGGAGAATTGTCACGAATTCAAGAGTAGCAGGTTCTAGGCCAGCCACAACTACAGATTGAGACCTTATCTCAAAACCAACCAAAAAGATTACTGTTTTTTCAAAGATAGGGAATTTAAGACAAAGATAGGAAACTGTTTTAATCAACCAGGAAAATACCTTCCACTTAGCTCATCAAGGAACTAACCAGTAGGATCCCAGCCTCTACTATTATAGCTTATATACACCCCTCAACACACACATACACATACCTCACCCCACAACCCCCCCCCACAGATCAAATACAGGAAGCACAACAATGTGTGGCTTCCTACTTGGGCCCCAACTGAAGGGATGTTAAATCATGCTACCTGTAAAGGCTGAGCTTGTACTAGCTGATTATACACATTTCACAGATTAGACAAGCCTATCAACTTGGGAGTTCGGGGGGGGGTTCTTTTAGAAGTGGGCTCTTCATGACTAGTTAGGATATACAGACTCTTTGAGTCTTTAACTGGGTCAGCCATTAAAGAACAGCTAATATGCTGAGGGAAACCTTGCTGGCCACTATGTCTAAATACTGTTGAATTATTGAATGCAATAAAGCAAACTCCCTGAACCACAGCCACATTCTAGCTAACAAAAAACCCAAAACAACAACTTGATTCTCATGGCATTTATCACATTAGGATAAGAGTTCAGGTATTCTACAAAGGAAATATGTGCACTGTAGATAAACAAACAAGCTTCAAGCATCATCACGTGACTTGGGGACCGCTGAATGTTTTCAAGTTTCCTTCACTAAGTGACGGCATAAGACTTTCCCAACAGGTATACAATAATGGAAATGAAAGCCCAGGGTTTCAAAAACACACCCTCCCACAGAGCTGTCTCAAGCAGAGACTGAACCAGGGACTCCTGGAAACTAGCACATAGGCCTCCTATCTATCAAGTGTTCCATATTAAACCAGGTCTCCTAAATACCAGTGTCCTGAGAGCCATGGGTCACTTTCACAGGATATTAGTGAGTGCTACACTTTTCCTCTCATCAGCCATATTCCAAGTTGGAAACTCATGAGAAAGAAATCTTGCTCTACAAAGATGATGATGACAATGATGATTATGATACTATATAATCATTTTACACAAAGAATATGAGAACGGACCTGTAAAAAGCTCCTTTCTTCCCAGTCAGGGACTTACAAAGCACACCAAATCACCTTTCCCATCACAGAAGCTAAAGTTTAGTAAACTTCTAGCCCCCAAATACAGAGAATTATTTCTAGCCAGACTTGGCCTCCATCCAGGCCCCAGTCTTGTACCCTCAGCTTCCACCTACATAGGAAAGCGAGCCAAGACCAACCCCTCCCCATCCTCAGGAAACATGTCCACAAGGCAATGTGAACAGGTGAAAGAACCTCACCCTGTCCTGACAGAGACAAAGGGAAGGAGGAGGAAGAGGAGAAAACAATTAAGGAGAAAGTAGAAGCCCCATGTCGCACACTCTTACTTTTCTGGCAGCGATTTGTGGTCCAGCAACGGTAGTTGTACTCATTGTTGATGGTGGTCTTCTCACACATGGGCTTCTCCTCCAAGGTCCCAGGACACAGGTCCCCGCATTCCTTTGGGGGCTTGTTCCCCACAATGTAGTTATTGGACACTGCATCCAAGATGAGAGACCAGTCTATAGTGGAGAGGTAACAGAGGTCAGCATTCTTCTCAATCCTGATGGCCCCCCGAGTAATGTTCCTCAGATTATAAAGCCCAATATCCTTGAGATTGGTCATCTCAAAGATGACCAGTGCGTAGTTGTAGAAGAGTTTCCAGCCACGGATGACTGTGAGGTTGGGGAAGAGGTCTCCCAGGCTCTCGAGGCCGGCCACTCGAAACAGCAGCAAGTACTCGGTGATGACCGTGAGCTTGGGAAAGCGGTAGCTTCTGTAGTCCTCGGCCTTGGAGATGAGCAGGATGTGGAGGAAGCCCTCAATCACTGTGCAGTTTTCCAGGCGCTTCAGCTGTTGGTAGTCGTTGCGGATGTCAATGCCAGGCCCACAAACTGAAGGGAGACAAGAAGGCAAAGCCGGGCATTGTTAAACAGAGATCATTCTTAAAAATGACTTTCCAGTCCCCCAAACAGTGAGTTTCCATGAAACCTGTATTATCGTAAAAGGCGACTCAGATTTTCAGTGCAAACTAATAAGATATGGGCTGTGGACTGCACACCTGCATAGCTACCTAGTTACTGTTGCCCATGCACCTACACTGATCCAGATGTGACATGCTCACCGACTCATGGGAGAAGACAGCTACATTAACCATCCAAACTGAAGCTTTCAGTCCAACGACACAGAGTTGCATGCAAAAGTCCATGATATAACTCAGTCTAACCCAGAGTTGCCAAGCTTCTCAGTCCCCAACCCTTCCACAGAGTGCAAGCTACCAACGCCTAGACAGAAGCTCAACAGCCAAGTGTCAAGAACTTACTACTATGTCTAGCCCCAAAGACATTAAACAATGACATCTATTTAAGAACAGTTACTGTGACCTGGAGAGCAGACCCCATTTGAAATGGACAGAAGAAATAACCGAATAAAAGACGGTACGAAAGGAAGAGGCACACACTTCTAACTTGTTATGTTATAACTTTAACATAATGTGTTGTGTTAATTAAGATATTTCCTAAAGACATTAGAAGATAGCAAAGTCTGTAAAAGTCACTAACGATCTCAACAGCCACAGATAAACAGTGTTCATCTACTTTTCTCTGCAAATAATGAAAAAAATCAAACAAGAACATAACATTTGTAAGTAGATTTATTTCACTTGGCTAACATGAACACTTAACCAAGCCAGTCTTTGTACAACTTCATATTTTTAAAGAGAAAAACTAGGTGCCTGCAGGGTGGCTCAGCAGGGAGAGAGAGGTACTGGATGAGCAACCCTGAATTCAATCCCTAGGACCCACTGTGGAAGAAAAGAACCAAGTCCAGCAAGATGTCCTGACCTGCACACTCAAATGTACACACACACACTAATTGTTTTTACTGATTGTTTTTTATTTAAAAAGGGGAAACTACTTTTAAATTATTAATAAGTACAAGTCCTTTATTGCTTTTAACTGATTCCCTACTTACTGTTAAGATACTTGGCCATCTCTGTTTTTTGTTTGTTTTTTGTTTTGTTTTGTTTTTTTGCATTATAAACAGTATTCCAAATATCCAAGAGCACTTTCTTAGGATACAACCTAAAAGTAGAGGAACTAGCTCTGGCATTCGTAGGTTACAACAGTTTTTCAGTAAAATGACCTCAATTCTAGAACTTTTTATTTTCTCTTTCTTTATTTTTAACTTTGGTGTGGGTGTGCACGTGCATGTGAGCAGGTACCCACAGAGGCCAGAAAAGGGTGTCAGATCCTTCGGAGCTGGAGTTACAGTGTGTGGAGAGTAGTCTAATGTGGAAGCTGTTTTTAACCACTGGGCCATCTTTCTAAAGTATAAAACTCTAGAGCCTGAACCTTTTATTTTCAAAAATTTGAAATGCACACAGAGAAACAGTCTTGATTCCTATACTTACTAAGTATTTAATAATCCCAGCCATTACACCAAAGCTTTTCAGACACTATAAAGTTTCCTGGCCCACGTAATTTACTAATTTGACTCCATGAGAGATACAAAGAAGCTCGTAGCAAAAACCAGGACCTAAAATCCACGGTGAACAACCGTCAGTCAAGACAGGGCAAGATGGGTGGAAGGCACAGAGAAAGCCTATTACAATTTCCAACAGGACAAAGGAGAGGCAGCATCAAAGACAGGGTTTTGAACAACCTGTGGATTACAGAAGCTAGAGACAGGCAGAGTGACAGGAGGTCATGGGAGCAGAGGGTCAAAGGAAATGAGTGGGAGGACCCTGACAAGGATCTCAGGAGATGAACACGACCTCACAGGAATCGAGCCCCTCTCAAGGATCCCACAGGGGAGAGAAGGCCAAGAAAGGCCTTGTGCAGGGTTAATCCAGGACAGACTCAAAGTGGAGTAGAGCATTACAGCCACTGAAGGAACTGTGCCAGGATATGATGATGAGGTGGATAGCAGGGAAAACAGACAAAACTTGAGAACCTAGATTATGAATCCATTTGGTCTAGTTCATTCACTTTGCTGAGAAAACAAGGCCCCCTACGACAGAAGAAATGAAAGAAGGCAAACTCAGCATGTCAATCACACTGGACAATTCTGAGGGTCCTTGTCCTCTTCTATGATGCTTCCAACCACAGCTCACTTGAGATCACATATCATTACGTTAAGGATGAGGAGACAGATCCAGAGAAGGCAACGATGCCTTGGTTCTGGTATGAGCAAGTTACCAGACAGCATGTGTGCCAGGTGAATGACAAGAACTGGGAAGACTTATTTTTGGCTTGAGCAAGTTCACGGCAGCATCACTGAACAAGATATGGAAGCTGGGAGCATGGATGGGTGTCAGGGAAGAAAATGAAATGAGTTATTAGAAAGCTCTCTAAGATAGGGAATAGGCAGGTAGATATATTCGTGACCAGAATATGGGCCAGTAACGTGTTCCAGGTGATCCTGGAACACATGCTGTCTAGTAACACCTACCCTCTGGGCTTCCCTTCCAAACCTAATGGATTCTTGTGACTTTTCCCATGATTAACCCCCTTCTTCCTCTTTGCAATGCTCACTGCTCACCTCCAACCCCATGCATTTCCCACTCAGGGTACATCCACCCTCTTGGGAGCCCAGGTCTAGCCTGTCTTCCCACGTTCTCCCACTCTGGTCACTGCCATCATGATGGTAGCTCCAGGAGGATGGGAAATTATTTTCTATTTAGTTCACAAGTTATGTCTTCAGGGGTTAACATAACCATTTGATGCATGGCAGACAGCAGAGGACACATCCATGAAGCATAAATGAATTGTACCCCGTCTTTGTCATTTCACCTCTGTAACTCTGATCTGACCACTGTCATCTTCAGCCTCCAGCCCACCCCTCCACCTCGTCCATCCTTGACCAAACACCAGGCGAAGAGGATTCTGTAAGAGTTCAGGGCCATCTATTTCTATGCTATCTCCTAGTATATCCCTGCTAGCAGACATGCTTGCTAGCTAGTCTTCCCTCCCGAAAGCCTGTTGCCTTGACAGGGCTTCCCCTTCACACACCCCATTCTCTCCTCAAGCAGGTTACAACCTAAACATCACTCACCCAGAGTGCTATGCTAATCAAGCGCTTCAACCGTTCTCCCACCATTCCCTCCCATCTCCTTCCCCAGCTCTCATTTCTCCACTTTGCTTTTACCCAGCTTCAGTCAATGACTCAAAACCCTTTAAGCTCATGGCAACAGGTCATTCGTCTGAAATGAGAAAAAAAAATTTTCCTATGCCCAACCTAAAAAATATTATTCCTTTTATACCACTGTAAATCAGGTGTATTAATTTGATTTAAATTTACAGGAACAATGAACTATGTTACTGTATCAAATATGTACTTAAAACTATTAGGTATCGGGTTATTTGTTATTATTTCCAAAAAGAGGATAGAAATTCAGGACTCAGCAAAGAAGTACAGGGAGACATAACTAAAGTGTCTTTCACAGGCAATCAATATGCAGACAGTGTGAAGGACCTGCTACCTTCTGCCAGCTGGCCGCTTCAACCAGTGAAGACCACTGGGAACAGAAGTCACATGTCACACAAAGCCGGGACTGGAAGCTCCTTGAGAAGAGCCATTTCCTTATTTACACTCCCACCCCCATTTATAGAACAAAGGAAAAATAGGAAGAAACTATCTACTTATTCCAGAAGAGAAGACAAGCCCAAGCCACAAAATATAAGGCAGGACTCAGCAACCAGCCATTTTGGATTCTGACCCACACTGCCGGCCTTTGGGTGTTGTATGACAGAAACAGAAGAGGATAATCAGGACGGTCTGTGAATGACAGCGTACTGTTCAAAAGGCACAAGCCACAAACAGGAAAGTAATGCAGCATGCCTGCCTGTCAAAGAATCCTTGCACGGAGGGAGAAAACACTCCCCAGCATATGAGACAGACACGTCCTCTGCTCACAGCTGAGCAGGGGAATCGTGAAACACCCTTTCTCCCTTTCAAAGCCAACAGATACTTGGCAGACCCAAAAAGACCCCAACACTTGCTTTCGGAATATAGGGTCGATTTCAAAATATAAGATCCCAGGTAGCCTACAAAGAATAGTAGATGCTTATGGAAATGAAGGCAACCAGGAATAGGGAGAAAGGACGGTGCTGGGAGGTCAAGGGTGGTCCCCAACTGCAGTGTCCCACGAGGGAAAGACAGCAGAAGCAAAGCACATGGATGCCACCAGGCAGTAGCATGACACCCGGGGGTCGTGGAAATGGACAAAGAGCATAATTAGGGTTTGAGCCCCAGAATACCCTTTGGAATGTCCTTTATGGGTTCATACCCTCAAGTGAACATGCTCCACCTCTAAGCCTCTCTTTCCTCTAAGCCTCTCTTTCCCTCTATTCTGTGACCCCAACCTAAATACTGCTAATAGGAAGGAAGCTAGCAAAACCACTGACTAACCTACCAATAATTCCCACTCAAGAATAGCATTAGTTATCCATTTAACAAAAAAATGTTTTCAATTTCAATCCACTCACTTTCCTTCAGAAATATGGGAGAGTTGTAGTTTATAGTTGAAAATAAAAGACACTTAGAGCAGAATTTGAATTATTTTTTTCCTCTAGGTCTAAAGGTGGATGATGGAGTAAGACTGATTGGGCAACCACCTCCAGTTCTGAGGATGAGCTCCAACACAGCAAAGCCTTTGCATTGTGGAAGAAGCCCAGGCTGGCTTAGCCAGTGGCTCACTGTAACAGTCTCGTCTCTTAAAATGAATCCACTGGTACCAGTAATTCCGTCAACTAAAACCACTTCTAGATGCCGTCACTCTGTGAAAGTCAAAGTGACTTAAAAGGCGTGGCAGAGAACTACTGTCAATGAACTTTGTACAAAGAGAACGAACAACCCCCTCTCCAGCAGTTGCCAAACCAATGAGGAAAAAAAAACCCTCCCATAACTCACTGGGCAGGACTCTGGGGCTGTGTTAAGAAAGACGTGCACAGCTCTCCGGCTCTCAAGGGGTCAGGAAGACTTCTCAAAGAGGAGAATCCCTGAAGATAGTCTGAAGATAGGCAAGGGTTTGCTCTCCTTCTGTTTCTAGGACCCAAAATTAGGCCTAACAAGTATAAAGGGCAGGACATTCAGGCAGAGGTTGGTGGCAGCTTGAGGGAACCCGGGGTGCAACAAGTGCAGCAAAGAGAGTAAGAAGGTAGCAGGGCAGAGGCCAGAAAATAGACTGAGGCACGCACTCATAGGGCCTGCTTCACTTTGCACACAGGACGGCTTTCAGACTCCCCAACATGCAACAGAACGACACTACATCTCTGAGGTTTGCTAAGTCACAAAGTGGCCCCAAAATCTGTACATCTGAGAAATGGCAGATGCTGACTTAGATGTTTCTACTATTCTTTGAGACTCAGGAAACAACCCTAACTCTCTCGTCACTACCCTTTCTCTGCACCCACTAAGATCTGCAGCATGACCCAGGAAAAAGCCTGTGTCTCTCTCCCTCTCTCTGTGTGTGTGCGCATGTGCATACATGCCTGCCTGTGCAGACAGGAGGTAGACAACTTGTCTTCTATTGCTGTCCACCTTACTACCATCAGAAAGGTTCTCACTGAGCCAGAAGCCTGCCCTTTTGACCAGGTTAGCTAGCCACGGAAATCCTGGACCCACCTCCCTCCACACCCTGCTCACTCCTAAATGCTGAGAATACAGGTATATGCACCCATGCCTGGCTTTATACACGAGTGCTTAGGATTTAAACACAGGCAGGTCCCCCAGGCTTGCATGGCAAGTGTTTTTCCACTGAGCCATTTCCTCAGCACCTGCATCTCTTTTTCTTGACTTTGCCTAAGCAAGCCGAGAAAAAGCAACCTGTATAGAAAACACACGAACTGCACTAAGGCCAAGAAAAAATTGGGGTGGGAGAGTGAAGACAGAGCCTCCCACAGCAGCTGATTCTGCTGTCCTTTCAGGACTGAAAGCACAGCCCCAAGGGAGGGAGAAGTGGGGCCTTGACCTGCAGTAAAGGGCAACTAACCAGAAAATCAGATGGGGAGAGGGGAAACAATGTTATGGTAACAAACACTGGTGATACTCCAGAGTTTGTCAGAGTAGAATTTTCTGTGTTAAGTGTAAACAGACACAATTCATGTTAAGCCTTTTATCTTCATGTGTCAAGGAGGACATGTTTACACTGTATGTACATTTCTATTTCATACAGACAGCCTGGCCACCTGACACATTCAGTAAGTGAGAGCAACTACGGGCATGTAAGGGATTTCCATTACATGGGTGACTTTGAGAACAGAAATTTAAAAACACAGTGTAATCTGGATATGCAAACTGTTCTTCGCCACCCTAAAGAAGAGCCATCTCACCATAGAAACAATCTAAATATCTATGTGCATAAAACGCAGTTCTAAAGGCTGGGCGTATGAAAACCAAGGCTGTGTGTGGCATGGAATTTAGAGAAGGATGAGGCGCTTTTATCCTACCATGCCAATTAAGAAATGGAAAATGTACAGGGAATTAATTCCAAGGCGAGGAAACACACTCAGGTGTCCCTTCCACGTAAGGCACCTGCAGCCAAACAGATCTGTGCAGGACGGAGCTGGATTTGCTTCAGTAGAAGAGCAACTGTTTCCAGAGATCTTCCTAAGAACACTTCATTTGCTCTGACAGCCATTCTACACCCCTTTCTGGTCCTAAAATATCCAAAAGTCCAACATTCAAGGCATCTGATTTAGAGTAAGACTCTTGTAAAAGGCTCTTAGCCTTTTTCACTATGTCCATATTTTTTAGGCAGCATACAGGGTCCAGGAGCTAATACTCCCACCTGCTCCCAGGCTCTGCCTCACTGTAAGGCCTTCCCAGGACTGAGCCTCAGCAGGTCACATACCTTCATCCTCACCTCGTACTCCCAACAGTGAACTGCACAGCTAGAAGCTGGTGCGAGAAAGGGGGGGCACTCTGGGGAGCAGTCAAGCCAGGACAAGCCCGCAGTGAGTATGGGCCTGCAGAGAAAGCCCTCCACTTTCCTTTTCCCTCTCCTGAGGTGTGACTTTCCGCTCAGAAGCAGGCAAGCAATCTAAGCAAAAACCCACCCCAGTCCTCCTGCATGCTGGCTTCGCCTGTCAGATGTGTTGCACCTTTCTGCTTACAAGCCATGTGCTCATTTCCAGAGTGTCTTACTTCGCCCTCCAAGGTTCCAGTTTCCGTAAGTGACCTGAGCTCATGTTAGTGAACCAGTTACCAAAATGAAGCTGATAATCAGTGTGGATTCACTCACATGTTCCTTCAACTCTATGATGGGATTCTGCATGGTGGTGTCAAAATATTTTAGAGGATAAAATTTTGGATGACAGCCCTTGTCTGGCATGAACGAAGAAGCCCTGGGTTCTATCCCCATGTGTGGAGAGAGAGAGAGAGAGAGAGAGAGAGAGAGAGAAACAAAAGAACAAAAGGAAAAGATTTAAATATAAACATGTATAAATATACATGTAAACTCTTTTGTGTGTTCATACACATGCCAGCTTGCACCTCCTGAAGCATGGAGGCCTCTGATTTGGGGATTCTGCCAGAGTAATTCTGAGTCCTCATTAGACATCCAGGAGGACTGAGACCAGTCAGTCACTCTAGGACCCATTTCCTTGTGGTTCAGATGCAAGTTTGGAACTAAATTTATTAATTCTTCCAATACACAGATAAGTAACCTTATTACAAGCTAAGTGCTTCCCAGGTGTTGGGAAGTCAGCAGTGATAAAAAAAAACA
The DNA here is from genome assembly GCA_001685095.1 of Ellobius talpinus. Taxonomy (NCBI): domain Eukaryota; kingdom Metazoa; phylum Chordata; class Mammalia; order Rodentia; family Cricetidae; genus Ellobius; species Ellobius talpinus. The sequence goes on from LOJH01010190.1 coordinate 13,448, forward strand.
TTGGACTTCATGGGCTGACAGAACAGACAGCCCACCCACTCTGTGTCAGTGACCCAGAGTTAGGACACAGACCATGCAATGCTGTGGACTTGAGGCACACGCAGATCAAGAGCCCTCTAGGTAGACATATAAATTACAAGACGTGATAAAATGCAAGTCTGAGACAGCAGGGATGTAATATCAAATAGTACTAAAATCTTCACCAAACCGTAATTCGGGAAGAGAAGTCCCTGCAAGCAGGCAGCTGATGTTAAGACTGTAGGGAACCAGAGAAGCTGGAGTGTGTGTGTGTGTGTGTGTATGTGTGTGTGTGTGTGTGTGTGTGTGTGTGTG
>LOJH01010190.1:14818-27679 GCA_001685095.1 Ellobius talpinus
ACACACACACACACACACACACACACGGGTACAGCGGCCCAGCAAGAATCCTGCACTGACTTGGGGCGGATGAGCTCGACATATAGTTCACCTACAGGCAGACATATTGAGGCAGTTGGGAGCCTGCAAGCACTTCTTGGATTGGACAGAAGCCAGGACACCATATGCAACCCACATCTATGCAAACCAATCTGTAACAGCATCTCACTATGTGATAGGACTGAAGGACAAAACTGCACCCCTGCCACTAACTTCCTAACTGTAAGCGTTGTTGGGTTGTTTTACTTGATGCAGGTATGTCTGAATGTTTGTTTTTCAAGGCAGGGTTTCTCTGTAGCTTTGGAGCCTTTCCTGGAACTAGCATTTGTAGAGTAGACCAGGCTGGCCTAGAACTCAGAGATCAGCCTGCTTCTGCCTCCCGAGTGCTGGGATCAAAGGTGTGCGCCACTGGAAAGGCAGGGATCTTAGGCTCTAACCTGTCCACCCCACCATCCTTTGCTACACTTCTGTCATCACACTCACCTCACCTCGTCATGTGATAGCCTCTGTCTCTCCTGTAATTTCTGCACTTTCTCTGCTCTAATACCTGCAGACTCCCCACTATGGTAATATTCTTTTGTATTCTCCAAGTATCTAGAGGATAATGTGAACCTCTAATTTCTACAGAAGCAAGCTGTACTTCTAAGACTCTGAGAGACAGAGGAGTCCCTACCCACCAGTCGAAACAACCCACCAACTCTGCTCCCAGCATCCTACCAGGACCAATGCCCACCTAGGTCTCGGCTCTCAGAATCATCTCAACACTTTATACACGAGCCCAAACACGGCAGTAACATTTCCATATGCATTCCTAAAACCAGCACCAACCAAAGGCAAAACTGCAAGAAATGCTGACGTAGAATGAAGTCAGAGGTCATGGACGACAAGTCGGCACACACACCACAGTAACTAGGGATTCTGACGTGTGTCTTTCCCTTCCCTGACAAAGGGGCTGTTTCCAAGATCACATGCTTTGTCTATAGAACTGCAGAAAACAATCTCATCACCACCCTGCTGACAGAATGAGGAAATATGAACTACATCAAACAGCTTAGTAACAGTGCAAGGTGCTGACTAACGAACAGGATGGAGGGCCAAGGTGCTCTCTCTGGGTCACATCTATTGCAGTGTTTCTATCGGCCCCTTCATCGAGGACACTGATAAACTGTTCCTCTAATTCAAGGACAAGTTTCCAGGGGAGATGGAAAAGGCACTGAATGAGAGAGTCAAGAACTAAAAAGATCAACAGATTGGAACTGCAACAGAGAGGAAATTATGTTATTTGGACACTGGGTGCAGAAAAAGAAATGCACAAATGTAGGAGGTGTGAAAAAGACTTAGGCAACTTAATTAGATATAATTTCCGTATGTGATGATGGGGTGCTGTGCCTGTACCCCCCCATCAGACAATCTTAGGCTACACCTAAGTGGCCCTTAGTAGAATAAGAAATGGAAGAAGAGACCCCAAATTGTGGGTTTCTTTCTGGCTCCACACTTGAACAGGCAAGCCAATGGGCAAAACATCTAAGTGACAGGCAGACAGAGGCAAAGACCAGAAAGTCATCACAGGGAACAGCTACAGAAACTACGCATGCCAGGACCCTAGGAAGGGCTGTTTGGGTCCCATATGACCAGCTGGGGAAAGCAGACCAAGAGTTTCAGTCAATACACACAGAAGGATTTACTGTAGCTCACAATAAATTCCCTATGAAGGTAACAAGCATTTCTGTGGTGGAGCCCATTTTTGTGATTTAATAAGCCTGCTTGTATTGCCATTGAAACTCTTAGACTCTTAGATGCCTTGGTTTAAAGATTTATTTTTATTTCACATGTATGTCTGAGTGACTGCATGTATGTACATGTACCACATACCTGCCTGATGGCCTCAAAGGCCAGAAGAGGGAGTCAGATTCCCTGGAACCGAAGTCACAGGTGGTGTGTGAGCTGCCTGATGTGCGTGCTGGGGACCAAACCTGGGTCCTCTGCAAAAATAGTAAGCGCTCTTAACAGCTATACTATCTCTTCAGCCCGTCTGTCTTGTGCATCGAAGGAAACACGTAAGGACCACATTGCCTATTTGGGATCACACTGGTATTGGGGAGCAGGGGTAGAATGAGGACTTAAATCTAGATTACTGTATGCAATTTTATGGTACAGCGTTCTTGTTTGGAGATCTCGCTCAAGACTGAAAAGGATGCTATAGCCAGGTACAGAGCACTGAGGAAGGACTCTCACACTGTGTACCCTGAGAGCCATATGATCAGAACAGGCACTTCCCTATGGTGACTAGTAGACACCTCTGTTAGCATCTCCTCCATCGTCCCTCAAAGACTGACATTAAGGGAAGCTGGAAAAGGCACAGCAAGGTTTCATTTTCTATTTCACAGCCCGTAATGGAAAGGATAAGGTCCTGCTTCTTTGGGGAAATTACTGTTGTTCCAGACCTAATGCCCCTAAAAAGCAACTTGTTTCCACAAACAAAAGGATGTAAATACAGAAGTCATAACCCATAGAAAGAAATAAAAACAGAAAGCACAACACAGCGTCACATAACCACAGAAACCGTACAGGCATCCTTAGAGCTCTCCTCAGAGGACAGAGGCATATCTCACAAATTCCATTCACAGGATCCCAGCTTCACCGGGCATCTGCCACTCACACCCCATCTCCACCAGACCACATTCCTTTCTTTATCTCAACTCCCAAGCAGGCAGCGGCTTCCATGCAGCACTTAGATACCATTCAAAGTTCCCTCTGCAAGGTGGGGGGAGCTGGCCTCCTTGCTTTCACTGCACATCCTTCGTTTGATGCTAGCATTCAGATGACGTGAAGAGCCCTAACAGTAAAAGCTACCACCAGGGGTGCCAGCAAGATGGCTCAGTGGGTAAAAGGTGCCTGCCACACAAACCTGGTGTCTGTTTCAATTGCTAGAACGCTTGTAAAACTGGAAAAAGAGAAGTAACTCTACACAGTCATCCTCTGATCTCCCCCTGGTCCTCATGCCTATATAAAATCCCCCCCACATCCACACACACACAGAATGAAAATAAAAGTTTTCAAAGAATTTTTTTATGTAACCACTAGAGAGGTTAGATGGTTCACTAGGTAAAACCCTTGCTATGCAAGTGAGAGGCCTAGAGTTCAGATTGCAAGCTGAAGTTAAAAAAACAAAAGTGCAATTTAGAATATTCTTCATTATTATATATTGTGTTTGTGTGTGTGTGTGTGCGCGCACGCGCGCGCACGCACACCTCCCAGAACTGTAGTGGCAGGCAGCTGTGAGCTGCCCAACGGAGGTTCCAGGAAGCAAACCCAGGTCCTCTGCACGAGCAACAGTGCTGTTTGCACAGCCATCTCTCCAGCCTGTGTTGTTTTGTTTAGTTCTGCTTACTGTCTTTACAGGTTCTGATCGAGACATATAATTCTCAAGGACGTGGAGATTTCTGATAATCTCAAACAACCTTCAAAGCCAACGCTCTTCTATAAGGTCTGAGGTTAGTGCCAGCTCCTTCAACCAAGCAGGCAAAGGAGCCTAGTCAAGAACATGGCAGACTGAGGTGCCAAGGAGACAAGGGACAAAACTAGGCCAGCCACACCCTATTCCTGGTCCAAAAAGGCAGCCAATGTCCCCAAAGCCACAAAGCAAAACAAGTGAGAGCCTAAAAGTATCATATAAGTTGGTTTTGATGGGGAGGGGGATCCTCAACTTGGTGAGTTCCTGTGGGAGACTAGAGTGCAGCATAGAACAGATCCTATGAATAAATGGTAATGATGGGACTGAGGTTCCAACTCAAGCTTCTCATAACTGTCACATCCTAGCATGGACAAGGTATCAATGTGCTTAAAAGTTAGAGGAGAGGTATACCATGTAGTCAAGAACAATTATGTAAGAACAACCCAAAAGTCTGAGATGGACAAGGATCGAGTTTAAGTGCTGAAAGACGAACACACACGGTTCTTGGTGTAGATAGCAGGGACCATGACTAAGATGAGTGCAGCTGAACGGACCCAAGTTCTGTTCTCTCATAGGGGAACTCTCCGACCTCCTCCTCTTTCAGATAATGAAGGTACAGCCTGGCAGAACACCAACCCCGGAATCAGAAGAGCACAGAAAATGGAAGATCATTCTGCCAAGGAACCAATCCATGCTAGCTGGAGAAAGCCCGGAAGGAAGGCTCTGTGTTCTGTGTGCCCAGGAAGCAGAGGCCTTGGAGACCTCTAAGCCTGTGGGTATGGCTCCTGCAGAACGAAGCAGGAGGCAGCATATGCTGGACAGCAGCCCTGCTTAGGAACCATGTGCATCAGCCACTGTGAGGAAACTGCCTGGAACAAAACTCTAGGTGCAGGACCAGGAAATCACTCAGCAATGGAGAAGTCCTCAACAAACGTCTCACGTACCAACAATAGGTACTAAGTCCTGTCCCACATGCAACAAGCATGTACCACAAACATATCAAGGTCAACACTTACCACCTGTGGCTAACACCACCTCCATGCTGGCTGTCATCTGCTCATCTCAGACAGGACCAGCAGTGATAGGCTTCCCCAGTCAGCCACAACTCAGAGATCAAGACAAAGATGCTCACATAGGAACAGCCAGCAGAGCTGGAGGTCGGGGTAGGAAGCTGTGGAGACTATGCAGCCCCAGTAAGTCAACACCAACACATGTTCCATGTGCTTCTCAACCTCTTTCTTCAATGCTTGGGGCCAACAGGACACAGGGCAAAGAGACATGAAGCAACATATTTGACCTTGGAAACTAAAAAGCAGGCTCTCGCAATGCATGTTCTATCCAGTTTTACCTGGATAATGGGTTCGCTTCTTCCCCAGTGCCCTCCCCATTCATGTTTCCACTCCATCAAGCATTAGACAGGAAACAATAGACTTGAGGTTGGGACAATGGCACTGTGTTTGACGCCCAGCACTCATGTAATAGAGCCAGGCGGTAGCGACACTCGATTCTATTCCTAATGCTGGGGAGTCGGACAGGAGGATCCTAGGGCTTGCTGGCCAGATAATCAACCTTAATTAAAGAGCTCCAGGTTCTATAAGACACCCTGTCTCTAAAGTATGGTAGAGAAGAGGTTGAAGAAGATACTCGATGGCTTCTGATCTCTACCCACATGCTAACACATGTGCACAAAAACACATAGGAACACACATGTGTGTGTCTGTCTGTGTGTGTGTGTGTGTGTGTGTGTGTGTACACAGAGAAAGAGAAAACGAAAGGCTCACATTACACCAACTCTATAGCTAAATGGTGGGGCCTAAGACCAAAGGCATTATGGCAGGTAAGTGTTGTGAAAAGAGCTTTTAGACAAAGACTTGATTCCTTGAGAGTAGATCTCCATAGGTTTTTACCAGAGTCTTATACTAAGCAGCTGTTTCCCAAATGTCACTAGAGACTCCTTTTCTCACCACCATCTATGTTAAGGTTGCCAGGGTATGGATATGCCTCTCACAACTAGAAGAATGCAACATAGTGTTTCACTTATTGAATTTGGAGGGAAAATATGACAGCTCTAATACCACCATTTCTGAGCATGGCCACAGGGCAGCAGCAATTCTCTTCTGTGGGCTGCACATGGCCACTGGAAAGAAAACATCTACCCATAATTCCCCATGCCCACTCTTCTGATTTATCAGCTTCTCTTCCTTGGATGCCATCCTCACACAGGTTGGGCAAACAGGGATACACATTTGAAGTATTCCCCACAATCTGACTTATGATGAAACCAAAACTTTAAATGTCCATCTTTTAAAAACAGTCCAAGAAGACTCAGCAATTAAAAAGAACAGAGACTATGTAGCCTGTAAGCTCCATCTAGGCGATCAATATTAACAACCCATAAGTTACTTTAACAGTGATGTCCCCTAGACTTGATGGGATGAGAAGCACTTCAGCTCTGTGACCGTTCCTTAAGCCTTACTTTTTTAACCATATGAAAACCATTAGACAAAATCAAATTAAGGGAAAGTCTGCATAAAAGCTGAGTAGTAGCCAAGGAGGACAGAGAGCCGAATCAGCATTACATGCTCAGAAATGGCTAAGATGAGAAGACCAAAGGTAACATGGCGTCCTGCAGGAGACCTCGACCAGTGAAGTAGCAGGGCCCTGGCGAAAGCTCAAAGGAAATCTCTCACAGACCATGGTGATATAGGTGCTGAGGGAGAAAACAGTACAGTATACAGGAGAACTCTGCACTATCAAGGGAACACTTCTGGAAGCCCAGCGTTGTTCTAAAAGAAAGCCTATTTCAGAAGGCAGAACAAGGAAGCTTGTGTGGGCAGGAGAGCAGGTCTCAAGGACAACAGTGATCCAGTATGTATTTTCTAAAAAATACTATTATTTCTCGGCAGCTGGCTTCTTCCCATCCCCTTGCTGGCTTATACGGGGATGCATGAACCTGGCGTGGATGACATGACCAACTGACAGTGCCCGCTGCAGAGGGCAACAGGTACTAAGTGGCAGGGGAAGAAGAGGGCAGACTACCACTTCCTACTTTGTGATTCTGTACTGCTTGCTTTAACTCAAGAGTTCACGGACGTATTCCTTAGAATCGTCAAAGCCACTTTAAGAACAAAGATCATCTAACTATAGGAAGGGAGCCAAGATACATTAATTTGAAAAATTACAAAAGATAAATAGAGCAGGACACAGCATGCTTGCTCTGCATAAAGACATGCGAAGCTTGCCTTCTGGAGGCAGCAGACAAGAGATGGAGAAAGAGGAAAAGTTGGAGAAAGAAGAGAAGGAGCAGGCTTTGCGTTCTTACCATCGTCTGTGTAAGTGCTTTACCATGATACCTTCTCTATAACCATCAAGAGTGTCACAAATCCTCAGCATTTATTTCTCACCTCTTCCATCTCCTTGACCCACACCCCACACCCACTGGAGCCAACAGGCATTTTGGAACTCTGCTTCCAAGTTCAGGACACACAACGCTCCATTCTCCCCAGTTTCCTGGTCATGGGGATGAGCACAAGAGATAACTGTCCTCTACTGTGGCCTGTCCTTTGCTCACACCTCTGGCTGGTAACAGTACCTACTAAACAGGTTCTGCTCAGTACCAGCACTGCTCCCTGCAGAAGCATTCTGAAAGACCCAGGTACTGTGGTAAACAACACCCACCCATGATGGCAGAGAATACAGGAATACAAGCCGGCATTCCGAGTCATCAAACCAGGCATCATCTCCGGATAGTCTAATCCTTTAATATTTTCTGATTAATCAATCAACTGATTACAAATCCCTGGAGCCCCAGCCACAGTATGTAAAAATCTAGTACAACCAACCAAAGCTGCTCTCCTTGAAAAGACAAAAACAAACAAACGCTCTGTAAGTCATGCAGAGAGCGAAAATGGCACAATGAAGATGAAAAATGGCTTTTCCATTGTTGCTTTTAAGATCAAGTGATTTAATTTCACTAACATTGATTTCTGCAGGGTGATTTAATTTCCCTAACACTGACTGAGCTTTTGTTTACTTGAAGTGAACATCTGGGCAGCCAACACTTTCACCCACTTTGCAGAAAAGAAGCTGCCTTGTGAGGGGCTGTCTACATGCACAGCTGGTGAAAGGGAACCTCCAGATTTGATCAACATAAGACTCATAAAAGCTTGAGCCTTTCTCTGAACACCTCCAATGCATTAATATCAAGCTGGAAAGGTCCCTGGAACCTCATCTACCATCCTAAATTGTTCTAGGCTGTAAGTGACTGTGATGCCATTTTCCAGATGGGTAAACTGATGCCGAGAGAGATTAAATGACAGTATATAAATTCTCCCGCTCACCAGCAGGGGAGTGGCGACGAAGGCCTGACCTCACACTGCCGACAGAGGGGTTTTCAGACAGCGTACAGCATACAAAACATGGGTTAGCAGAGACCCCACTGACAGGGCTGTGAAGCCACCTGAAGCTCCCAACACTCATCTTCTAGGCCTTCAAAGCTCATCTCGCCTGAATGTAAGTGGCGATTCCTACTGGAATGGGATGACTCAGGAAAAATCGGACTGCACAGTTGTTGTTTTCCGTCCCGAGGGCTAAGTCCAAGGACCTGAGGAATGCTGGGAGCTGATGAGCACCTGGCCAACAGCTGCTAACTGCTGACCACATGTAGTGCTCTCATCCCAACTCCTCCTCCCAAACCTTCAGGTTTTAGTCAGTTTGCACCTCTAAAAAGTTGAAATACTGGGGTGGGCTCACTAATCTAGCATGTATGAATTCTATGCTCAATTGCCAACACCACAGAAAAAGGGAGGGGAAGAAAGAGGGATTGGAAAATAAGTAGCATTGCAGTTCCTCAAAAAAAATGGAAGTGGAACTATTGTATGACCAAGTAGAACCACCATACAGCCCCACTTCTGAAGATACACCCGTAAGAACTACTGTATGACCAAGCAGAACTACCATACGACCTCACTTCTGGAGATACACCCGTAAGAACTACACTGTATGACCAAGTGGAACCACCATACGGCCCCACTTCTGGAGATACACCCGTAAGAACTGAAAGCAGAAACTTGAAATGCTACTGTTATGCCATGCTTATAAAAGCATACCTGATAAGATCCAAAAGATGGGAGACACCCAAGCACCCCAAAGATAAATGGATAAGTGCTAGCTGCCATATGGCACAAATGTGGTATAGGCACATTATTTACTGGAGTATTATTCCAACTTAAAAAGTTCTCACATAGGGTGGGCCCAGAGTGCATTATACAGAGAGAAATAAGACAAACAGAAGACTATGGCTCCACTTCTCTGCAGTGCCAGAGTAGCCAACTTCTTAGAGACACAAATGGTGGCTGGCAGGGTGAGAGGAAGGAATGAATATGGAACTAGTGTTGCTTGGACACAGAGGTTCTGTCTGGAAAACTGATAAAGCCCCATGTAGATGGGCTCTGGTATATGCAACGTATTCAAAGCCACTGGCCTTTGAACTTCAAAGTGGGCACAACACAAATGGAATAGCCCACTGGCAGAGTGCATATTGCTTAGCATGCACACAGCCCAGGGTTTAATCTCCAGCACCATATAAACCAAATGTGTTATCACTCGCCTACAATCCCAGAACACAGGAGGTGGAGGCAAGAGGATCACAAGTTCAAGGTCATCCTAGGCTATGTAACAAGCTGGAGTTCAAGGGAGTCTGGGCCACATGAGACCCAGTCTCAAAGGGGAGTGGGGTATAATAATAATTTATTATCATAAAAAGACTAACTTTTAAGCCAGGCATCATGGCCCACAGGCAGCAGGAGGAAGACTGAAATCTGAGACTCCATAGTGAGGGTCTCTGAAAACTCAGAACAAAACTCAAACCTGAACAGTTCCCTCCTGTGTGGCACTACTCTAAAGTGAAGTTATAAGTCGTTTCAGGTTCTAGAAGTTGCCCTATTGTCTATGGAAGCCACAGTTCCAAGACTGGGTGGTGAGAGTCAGCCTCAGGAAGACCTCACACTTAGGCCCCATCTTCAGTACCCTGGGGAAGCACTACCACAGAGGATTCTTTGGAGATGGTAGAAAACAACAGGCAGATATAGACAGACACCATATGAGTCAGCGTGGGACAGAGGCCTACAGTCGAGCTTCTAAGAAAGAAGTGTCCAGCTGGGAATGAAGGAAGCTGAAGGCAGATGCCAACTCCATGGAAGCCATTGAACTGTATTTAGAGGTCACCCTCTAAATGGTTACACCTCATAGAGGTCTCACAGGGGCCAATTCCAGGACCAACAGAACTTAACACTGTTGGGTTCCATGTCTACGGGTCAACATTTCTACACATTGCCCAGAAATCATGGGAATGTTACTATGAACTCAGATACCACACCACTATTCTTAAAAGTCAGCAATCCAAAAATTAAATGCAATTTTGAAATGCTAGGAACCAATATTGAGACACTCTATCTAATGAAGTCTGATGCTCTAGACAAGAGCATGGAAAGGGAGCAAACTGATAAAGTATTTTAACTCTGGCTTGCATCTAGCTTTGTAATACGATTCTTCATGGCACGTGGCCTAGATTATTAAAGTGAATTTGCAATTCTCAAATTATGTTAACAAATAGTAACAATCACCAGCAGGACAAAAAAAATCAAAACTACAAAAGAAAAATCAATCTAGGGGCGATCTCACATTTGAGAAAATGATGAATGAGCGCAGGAGTTCTACAATATCCTTGATGGTAACACCCCTTTTCTTCGGTTACGAAAACCCCACATAAATCTCTTACTTCCCAGAGTAAAGTGTTGTATAACTGTATGCACATCTCCTACCATCTTTAGGTTATCTCCAGATCACTCTTAATACCTCATACGATAGAGCTATAGAAATAGCTGCTATTCCATACTGTTCAGGGGATGATAAGAAAGGGTCTATAATGTATACAGAGATGCATGCTTTAAAAGAACGTTTCAACTTGAGACAGGTGGGATCCGCTGTTGTGGAAGAGGTGGGTGCAGAGGGCTAACTGAATATGGCAACAGTAAAATGAGGTCAAACTTCTCAAATGGAAGATAGCAAATATCTAATGTTCTTTGCTCCAGGGTCAGTCATCACGCTCTAGAGCTGGACGGAAAGAAAACCCAGACTTCTCAGGAACAGAGGCTCTCCTGGTACACAGAGGGAAGGGTTCTGCTCCTCCAGTATCTCCAAACGGCAACCTCCCAACAGCAAAGTCGCTGCATTTTTACAAAGAAGGAAAGAATGGTTCCACCTTTATCCTGATACGCACTCTCTCGTTATGACTGCAAAACACTGGGAAACAGCCACTAGAGGATCTCTGCTCAGGGCCGTGCTAGGCACTGCTATTCAATAAACCACAGTGGAGGCAGCCAGCTGAAGTCTCACTGTAACTGCAGACTGTCCTGGCTGAATACATTCTTCTCCTCCATTTCAACGTCTAACTATCGTTTATATCCATCAGCCCCCGGCCCCCAACTTCCCATTCAAAAGCATAAAACGAAAAAGCAGAGCAACATTGTAAGGCACAACCAGAGTTGGTGGCATATTATGATGAACGAGGGATGACAATACAACATTTTTCCAGCTGTGATAAACATATTTAAGATCTCATAGAAGCTGCTAGCGCTAACACTGAAAACTATGAAAATTACAAGTTGTTTATAATACAGGATTTATGTCTTTGCAGCTTTTATTTTTTCAGGCAGAAGTTGTCTCACTAGGAGACCCCTTCCTTACCTTCTCAAAATCAGAACTTATTAAAGTTAAGACGTGCTGAGTCTGTCACAACATCCAAAGTGATTTGACAACTGGCTGAGGCGGGAGTAGCGCAGCCTTTGAATGAGCATTATCCTGCCCAATCCACTCTGAGGCCCAGCCGGCCAAGATGGTGGTGCACAGGGCAACCCTGTAAGTCTGGGGATGATCCCAAAGAGTGTACCCACCAATGGAGTGGGGACACAGCCCTCACATCTCAAACACCATGTACAAGTGGTTCAAGTAACAGCTGTCACAGACTGCCAATAAAATTAAAAAACACCCATGGCCTTCATGCCAAGTCTTGGCCTCTGAAACAATCTGGTTTCTATATAGACTCTTCTTTCCCAGTTTTCAACAATAAACCTTGCCACCCAACTGTGACAGATGAGACTGCGAAACTACCTGTGAGATGGAGGACACTCACCTGCCTGCAACTCTTAACACCCCTACCATCTTTTTATTTTTCCTTTTTGATTCTGACTTTGATTTTTTGAGACAGGGTTTCTCTGTGGGACCTTGGCTGTCCTGGAACTCGCTCTGTAGACCAAGCTGGGCTGGAACTCAGAGATCCGCCTGCCTCTGCCTCAAGTGCTGGGATTAAAGGTGTGTGCCACCAACGCCAGTTAACAACCTTTTTAAAAAGTTCAATCAATAAAAATTTTCCCAACAAGCAAAACTACTGTGTACTACAATAAGGAGAGCTAAGGTGACGCCATTCCATAAAATCCAAGGACAGTAAACAAACTCTAACTCAAATGGACCGTGTCCAACCAAGTACAAGCCCCTCTGCAAAGCCCAAGGGACTGCCCAGAGCCTTCTCATCTTCCAGACCAGAAGATCCCCAGGACAGGACTCAGAAGGAGACAGAACAGACTGGAGAATAGCAAAACACTCAGCCTGCTACATAGCACTTCTTGAATCCTAAACAAACATATAGATCACCTGAGGAACTGCAGACTCTTTTCTATTAAAAACAAACTCTATCTCCTTTCTGAGTGCCATATTTAAATTATATCTCTTTAAAAAGCACCCCGTATTCACCCAATTTTAATGAATACCTACTATGGGGCAAGCCTTTCGTTGGATCCTAGAGACATAAAGAACATACTCTATGCTTTTAAAGAGATCTATACAACAGAGAACCACATGGCCCACTATACCAGCACCATGTAGTCAGTATATTCAGTCTTGTATGCTACATATTCTAGAAAGCAGGTAGACCACCTTTGTGATGGTCTTCTGGTTTACTTTCTGTTGCTGTGATAAACACCATGACCAAAAGCAACTTGGGGATGAATGGGTTTATTTCATCTTACATTCTCAGGGAATAGTCCATCACTTAGGGAAGTCAGGGAGGTACCGAAGCAGAAACTATAGAGGAACACTACATGCTGGCTTGCTCAGCCCAGGCTTACCTACCCAGGGATGATACTGCCCACTATGAGCTGGGTCTTCCCAAATCAACCAGCCATCAAGAAAATACCTCACACCCAGGGGTGGTAGTGCACACCTTTAATCCTAGTACTTGGGAAGCAGAGGCAGGAGGATCTCTGTGAGTTTGAGGCCAAACTAGTCTACAGGGTGAGCTAAGAAAAGGAAGG
>LOJH01010191.1:6543-18095 GCA_001685095.1 Ellobius talpinus
TCTTTCTTTCTTCCTTCCTTCCTTCCTTCCTTCCTTCCTTCCTTTCTTTTTAACTTGATATAAGCTAGGACTTTCCAGGAAGTGAGAACCTCAGTTGAGAAAATGTTCCCATAAGATTTTTCTATAAGCAAGTCTTAGGATATTTTCTTGATTGATTATTGTCGTGTCCAAACTCCTGTTTGCAGTGCCTGCAAGCCATGGCAAGAAAGCCAGTAAGAAGTGTTCCCCTGTGGCCTTGCTTCAGTCCTGACTTGAATCCCAGCCTTGGCTTCTTTCAATGATGAATTATCAACTGTAAAATAAATCCTTTCTGCAGAAGTTGGTTTTTAACTTTGGGAGTAGGGAGGTAGTAGGAGGAAAGAGGGCAGAAGGGAAGGAGAAGGGGAGAAAGGGGGAGGGGAGGAAAATTTGAGGGAACTGGATTGTCAAGATGGGGGAAGGACAGAGAGGGAGAGAAGGAAAGAGATTTCTTGATTGAGGGAGCCATTGGGGGCTAGCAAGAGACCTGGCACTATGGAAATTCCCAGAAAACCACAAGGAGGACCCAAGCTAAAACCCTAAGCAATAGTAGAGAGGGTGCCTGAACTGGCCTTCCCTTGTAATCAGATTGATGACGACCTTAATTGTCATCATAGAACCTTCATCCAGCAACTGATGGAAGCAGATGCAAAAATCAAGTTAGCACTGGGCTGAGCTCCCAAAGTCGAGTCAAAGAGAGGAAGGAGTGATAATATGAGCAATGGGTTTGAGGCCATGATGAGCATACCCACTGAAACAGCTTATCTTGGCTAATAGGAGCTCAGAGACTCTGATCAGACAATGAGCGAGCCAACATAGGACCAAACTATGCCCTCTGAATGTACGTGACAGTTGCATGGCTGGGGCAGTCTGTGGAGCCACTGGCAGTGGGACCAGGATTTATTCCTACTGCTTGAACTGGCATTTTGGAAACGATTCCCTTTGGAGGTGTAACCTGCCCAGCCTAGATATAGTGGAGAGGCCTTGGTGTTGCCTCAAAGCAATGTGCTAGACTTAATTGATTCACCATGGTAAGCCTTAACCTCTCTTAGGAGTGGGTGAGGGTGGGGTGGGAGAGAAGGTGAAGGGAGTGGGAGGAGGAGAGGGAGTGAGAACTGGGATTAATATGTAAAATGAGAAAAACTTGTTTTTTAAAAGATAAATAATACTTTAAAAAGAAAGCAAAGTAAAACATGATAAAAGTTGATTTGTTCATTTTGTCTAATTTAAGCATTACTATACTATTATTAGCCACATTGCTTCTTAATCTATACTCATAAAACAGTTTGTTTGCAATTTTGTTAATGATAGGTTTAATATTCTTTCTATAGCCATGTGTTGGTGCCATGAAAATATATGTTCTATGACCCCCCTTTTTCATTCATTTCCTTGTCTTCAGCTTTAGGAATAGTGTATTTATAGAAAGCGGTTTCCTGTAGAACAAGAAATGTATTAAGAAAGGCAGAAGTTCAGTTTAGACAATTTTCAATTTCAATCTATCAGAAATATCTGATTGCAAAGTATGTACATTTTACAAGTAATTTACCATTCCCTGGTGGTTAAAATTTTGGTCTCCTATGGCTCAAAGAACGAGTGAGCACAATAAATATTGAAGTGTTGCCAAATATCAATGTCTTCCAGCAGTTTTATTTACAACTCTAACCATGAGGGGTCCCCCACCCAGTTTGCCTGTCAGTGTAACAGAACTGTTCCTGCAGAAAATTAAGCTCTGGAAAAGGGAATGTGAATACCTACAGTGTGCAGAAACTATGTGAGTCACTGAAAATATCTATGAGTTAACAGCTGTCCTAATCACAAAGTACCCACTAATCTAGCGGAGAAAAGGTAGGCGCTAGTGATCTTGCTGTTCAAGACAAATAGCTTAGGAGTGAGCAAACAGTATCCAGCGACCGTCCATTCAACTCCTTGTTGCTAAACCCCTTTTTTGTATTCCATTTATGGTTATTTTTGTTTTTCCATGCAGTCTGATTTCTTTTTCTTGGCCCCTTTCCTCCAAGGCTGAGAATATACATCTGTGTGGGAGTTGATGCCCTGATTCACTGCGGCAACTCCACGAAACACAAACAGCAGGGCCAGGCTGCCTTAATCCATCTCAGCAGCAGTGCCTTGCTCCCCTTCGCTCCTGACAGTGTCACTTTAGGCTCTGAGCATATGGGCAAGGACTTTTTTCATAGCCACTTATGGCCTATATATAAAATTTACTGTACCTCCCTGGAAAATGGCAGTATTTGCAAACCACATGAGAGATCGATGGATTTATGTATAGAGAAAAATACACCCAGGCTGGCTATGAAGCACTGGTTTCCATGCCACATTCTGCTGCTGGGTTTCGAATGAGGAACTCCGGCGTTAGACACCACAAGATGAACAAATGTTTGGATCCCTTGAAATAAGTGACTTAGGGAGATCCCCTTTAAGGATCTTTCAGTTTCACTACTTGGTATTAGAAGGCACCATTTCGTTTTGCTTTGCTCTTTGAAACTTGAGACTCAGGCGTACAGCACACACAATGACAGAGGCTGTAGAACAATAATGACTTTATTACAGCGCCTCAAAACTCTTTCTCTAGGGGGAATGAATTTCCCTAAATGGATTAACTTTAAAATTTAAAAATCGGCTTCACAAGCCAGCACATACTTTAGGTAGAGGGGAAACGGTAAATAGGTTTTACAGGACTTGTGGGGAAGTAATCTTAAAATATTAATCCAAGTAAGTCCTTAAATTAACCTTCCAGTTTGGCATTAGCATTCCCATTTCCCTATGCAAGATGTTTTAAAGTCAAGAGAGTTGGCTTTTGGTGTAAGTAGGCATATATTAAAGCTAGAGAGCTTGGTGCCATGCTGTTTGACCCTGTTTTACTTTGAGTGACAATGTACATTCTCACTAATATAATTAATTTTATTAAAAGACATTACATGTGCCACCCTGAATTTATCTATGATAATGCATCATGAATGTCTCATGGTGAAATTTTGAATGGGAATTGATAGGCAGCAGGGTTCGGGTAGAAATAGAACACTCATAGAGATCTTCTGGATGTCAATTTCCAGTGAACAGAAGGAGGGAGACTCCTTTGTACATAACCATATATTTTGCATAACTTAACCTTTAAAGTGTTGTGTGATTTATTTACATATGAGAAATCAAAGAGAAAATGCCACTCTTTTTTATTGCAGATGTCATTCTGGTTACAGCTATAATTAGAAATATACAGCATGAGTATTTGGAAACTGCTTTTTACTTGAGTGGGGTTCCTGGAGGGAAAGAATGGCACATGCCCTTCAGCAGGTGTTGTTTACTACATAATTCCAAGGCTTAATCTCTGTGGATAATGGGAACACACTGAGGAGGCGTTAGAATGTGTGCCCCAAAATCTGAATACTGCTATGTTTGTCTAACCTGTGGTCCATGAGCTATGTGCACCAGAGAGTAGTTAGAATGCGGTCCAAAACAAAATCATAACCTTATTTAAAACACTGTGTGTGTGTGTGTGTGTGTGTGTGTGTGTGTGTGTATGTGTGGCGCATTATTTTGGAACATGATCATGTTACCCTGGATTGTGGCCTTTGTAGATGGTAATGTCATGTCAGAAGGTCAAAAGGTTGGTATGCAGGAAAGATGATTCTCCCACTAGTGTCACAAAGAGGGTATCGATAGCCTAGGCCAGACCCTCCTCAACCTTCCTATTAGAGATACATCGTCACTCATGCCTTCCTTTAAGCTCCAAAGAAATCAGGATAATATACCTATGCATTGCTAAGTGATGAATCCTGTTTATATAATTACTAGGCTATTGAAATGATCCGTTATTAGATAGTTTTCATTGATACCTTTAATGGGTGGTTGTTCTGTCAAGTAATACAATCATGTTTTCTCCCCATGAAAATTTGAACAATTCTTGTAGTGTTTTATTTGTTGCTGTTATGCTTATGTATATATTTCCAGTGTTATCATTCTTGCTATTTCAATTTACTACTTGTACCTCAAATAACACAGCCAAACACAGTGAACTAGATATAGTTCTCAATAGATTGCTTCCAGTAAATAAATAAACAAACAAACAAATAAATAAATAAGAAGGTTAAAAAAAATCACAGAATTTCAATTCCATGGCAAACTGAAGCCCATAGCGAAGCCACAGTGCTTACTAATACAGTAATCCTTACATGGATCCTTGTAAACTTGATTTGAGTTGTCCATCTTATGGTTTTATCATTACTTCTGTCATAGCAGTATTAAGATCTCACTAAGTTTTATCAGTTTATCAAAAAGAAGTTCTATTTGATTAAGGAAGACTTGTGAGTCTGTTCTTATCCCTTAATCTAGGAACACTTGCTAAGATGTAGTTTCTAAGGTGTTTTTACTGTCTCTCTTCTAATGGTGAGTATAAAATCCATTAGCAGTCCGCGCTGAAAGCTAATTGCTAGAATATAATCTTGGCAAGATTTTTATAGTTGTTATAAAGTCCACATAGCTAAGCGGTACATTATCTTATAGTAGTCTTATTCTCATAGAATTTTGCTACTAACATAATATGGTAGGATGGATAACAGGATGGGTCATGAGCCAATGATAAAATTATAATCAATGGGGACAAAGATCTCCTATTAATATTAGCTATAATACATCTTGTGTTTGTAGTTAGGGTGAGTTGTGTTGGATTTCATTGACTATTTTCCTCTGACTATTGGAATCCTCTCCATACCATTTAGGACGAAGAGAAAAGAAAGGAATGGCCAGGAAAATGAGAACTAACTGAAGAGAACATAAGTACAAAACAAACACAAAATAAATAAAAAATTTAGTCAAATACAAAAAAATAATGAACTTTGAAAGAAAGCTGTTCTACATACAGAAACTAAGGACAAGGATTAATTTGTCTTTGATAAGCAACCCAGAACACCCATCATATTCAATTATATTTTAGTAATATGTAGTATAAGGATACTTACAACGTTCGATAACTGAACTGAAATTTTGATTAGGTTTTAAATTTCAAGGCTAGGCGTATATTTAAAAGTGCAAGATTTAAGGACCTTGAAAGTAATGTGATACACTGTGTTTTGCTTCTGCTTTTTTCCCCTTTCTTTTATTTACCTTTTGACAAGAGGGATGTGCTTTTCTTCTCATTTTCATCGTGGACAATTCAATGGCGTTGAGCAGTAGGAAAGTTGATAAAGCAGATAGAGTAGACAGGGAGAGGACCTTGTTGAGTAATGTGAATGGCCCAGTGATGTTAGCTAGACACATTGATCTGGGAAACAATATCCAAAATTTCTCTCTGCAGGGAGAGGGAAAACCTGAAAGGAAATTGTACAATACACTTTCCTGCTCAGTCTGAACATAGAGTATATGTAAGTAGTGGTAAATGATAAAAACAGAACAGAAACCTTGAATAAAACTCTAAACCTTCTCAAGGTTCATGTGAGAACATTTATCACAAGTATTATAGTCCATCATCAGAAAATTCAATAATAAAGAGACTAGGCAAACATCAGTTTCCTAATGTGCTACTGTGATTTCTACTGAGGCTCTACTGCCTCCTTGAGATCTGGTAACTCCCATTCCTCAATTCTCTATATTCTATTCATGTCTCAGACTTGCCCATAATTTTGAATTCCCAAAGGCTGACATTTCCATTCCCCAATTCCACTTCTGTCCCTTCTCTGTTAACAGTTTTTATTTCTCTCTTCGTATGAAGGAATATTGAATTTCTCTACCCATTTCTAATAAAAAAATCACTAGCAGTATTTTATATTTTTAGTAACTACGCTGAAGATTTTGAAGGCCATGCCCCTACATTTCTTCTCCTTCACTGTCTCCCTCATGTTTCGTTCAGAGTGTTCTCTCTTCTGAAGTCCTGATGTAAGCTGACATCAATACCCTGAGGGACTCCCCACCACCTTCATGAATTTGCTCATATTTTTGAATTATTAATGTTCAGTAAGACTAAGTCACTGCCTTTCCCTCTCTCTGAAAGTAGTGTAAAGTCAGCAGCCTTTGGAAGATCCCAGGGTAGACTTTAACATCTGCTATTCAATTTATGATACAATATAGAAAGAATTAGATTTGTTTTAAAAAGTGATGGCCTGGAGCATGCCTAGGGCATAATTCTCTGGGGACAAAAGAAATGAGTTAGTTATTCCACTTTGTACATCAATGCACTGTGTGCAAACACTCACTTTCATACATCTGGGAAATCTGGGGAATACTTCTGAGAAGCACTAAGAATTCCCAGTAGTATTGATGTTTGGGGTATCATCTTGATAGCTGAGCAAATTGTGGTGTGAATTTTGATCTATTTCTCTTAGATACATTGATATAGAATACAGTTATCAAGCTATATCACTTTTTATTTTTCTGATGATGACACAGATACAGAGCCCAATAGAATAAGGAATTTGATTGTAGATGGCTATTTTTCAATCACTTAACTACCATGTCCTATAGGATAGATTGATGTACCCCCATGGTTCTGGCAATAGTATGTACATACTAATGCATTCTAAATGTATTCTACCAACTAACTAATTTCCAGATATAAGTTTTATAGTGCTATCGCACTATTCCCAATGATCTTCAAATATTTCAGTTAAAACACTGTGTTTTGCATCACTTTCATAGATTACCAGTAAATATTTCCTCCTTCTTCCCTTCCCACAGTCTAGGGAGCTCATCACTTTGGCTTCCACATACATCTCAGATTTACCAACTCTTTCTACATCTGCTTCAATTGGTTTGTTTCATTTTCAATCATCCTTCACATAGATTGCTGTAATAGATGCAAGTCATTCTCTCGGCCTCCCATCTCTTCCCCTGACAATCCAAATTCCAAATCGCTTCCACAAGAAGCTTTCTAAAATAAAATTTGGCACGACATCTTCCTGCTTAAATTTGTAAGCATTTTCCCCTTATTTGAGAAAAAAGTTTCAAGTCTCTTGCATAACATTTGACACACTTCTTTTTTTCTTTTCTGTTTTTCATAATACCTAGTTTATTGGCATATGAATCCCATGATCATATTCTACTGACTATGTTTTAAGTTCTCTAAATATATTTCCTCACACTTCATGGTTGTTCAAATTCAACTAGTTTAATTTTCCCCCTGATTTATAGTACTTTACCTATAGAGTCCCTTGTTTTCTAAGACTGCCCATGACAATCTTTGTTTTGCTTCATGATTTAAAAATCCTTAGAAATATTGAATTATTTATGTGCAGGATTCCCATGGCATTATTCTATACAAACATTGAACAATTTTAGCAAGAAGAATTCTAATAGTTTTTTCCTTTTGTTTCTCTGCTAAACTCTGAGCTTTAGAAGCTAAGCACCATGTGCCATTGTTTTTCAGCATTCTTATTGTGCCTGGCACATGGTAGACAAACAATGTTTGTTTTCAAATGAATAGAAGAAACAGAATTTGTAATGGGAAGACTCAAAGTTATCTGTAAGTTACATCAGCCCATCTTGCTAAAAAGAAAAAATCCTGTGTTTTAATTGTTTTTTGTTTGCAGTTGTCCCAGTAATAATGCATGGCCAGTTTCATGATTGTTTCTGCTGTTTTGTTTTAAACTTGTATAACTTGGAGCCTTAATTTGTCATTTTTAAAATGTTTTATTTGCTGTGGAATGCACACATAAATACGAGCTAGGTGGGATTTGTCTCAAATGAGAATTTGGAAAATGTATTTGGAATTATTTTTTAAAACAAGATTGAGCCTTACTTACATGTATTTAAAAGAAAATCTGTAGAATAACATCGGGGGTGATTCTTCTGTAAATTATTAATAGCACAAAATGTTTTATCACTATCAGAACAAAGAAGGACATATAGTTACAAAAGACACAAACATCACGTAAAATCTTAGAAACTCAAAACTCTTAAATTTACTCCCCAGTGCTGGAGTATAAGTTCCCTGCTTACAGAATCCATGTATTTCACTACCACAGTCAAGCTAAAAGGTGCCCACAAAAGAGATAAACTGGGCTGAACAGAAGACTCCTGCAAGAGCAACAACTGAGGCAGAAAGAAGGGGAAAAGGAGCTCATGCATCTTGTACAGGAATTTTGCTGCCACAACTCAGAAGTGACAAACTTACTTTTGATGAAAATTCAGTGGTATTCATTAGTGTCCTTGCCTAACTGCCAGAGGGCTGAAAACAAGGGGGCAAACATGATGGTAATTGTGCTTTTTTTTTGCTATAGCTGAACCAGCTTCAAGCATGTAACTGTAGCAGTTCAACTAGAATATTTCCTAGTATTTTTGATATATCAAGAAAAAATAAAGTACTAAAATACATGTATTTCTTTCCAGTAATCAGTATTTATTTACCCTTTATGCTCAACTTATATCAAATTCATTTTATACATACATATATATTTATATATACATATATTTTGCTTATATGTCAATTTTATTTTATATGAGATACATATTTATAAAAGAACATCTTTGAACATATGCATTTTATTTTTTATTATATGGAAAACTTTAACTGAAATAAGAATGAAAATGCTGCTCCAATCTGCTTGTTCATCAAAAGTTTTCATCTTGAAGTACAATGTTCAACTGTTACTTTCTACTATGCAAAGGAAGAGAATACCAAGATGCTCATCCTCTCTGGAAATCGACATGAAACCCATCTTACACAGTTGCAGTAGTCAGGTTGCCCCTTTTATGAAATTACTTTATAACTATCAGTCCATTTTTATGTTGAGTTTATTTTCTCATAATGATCATTTGTACTTTGTTAGCTGATACTAAAATGTTTCACAAATGGAGTTAGTCATATAGACTGCCCCACATCAAACATCAGTCACAGTATCCTGGGTCAAGGGTAACACTTTTAGCATAAATGCTCTTAAAAGGGATCGTCAAAATATAAGTAACTGAGGTTTCTGCTACTACTTCATTCTCCCCTTCTCTGGCCGCAAATAATTTTGGAGATGTTGGAATATATAGGAAGATATAGAGGAACCAAGTAGGGTACTCTGTGGTTCAGCCTCCACTAGGCATCATTGATGATAGTGGAATACTTTGAGGTCTTACAATTGCTTTGGGATGACACACATTCCTTTATGTTCCCTACTAACATGAAGAATATCTGGGCATTGGTAAATGCTGAACCTAGGTAAATCTTGGTTTTTGGTACCCACCCAGGCATACATACAGAGTCTATTACAACCATGATTCAAGGGGCCATTTCCTTCTCAAGGTTGATGTGGAATTTATCAGCATCATTGACATTATATTGTCTTTGCAGGCATAAAAAATACATATTCCAATGGTCCTAGGGTGTTTCAGTAAACAACTGATACTAGGCATGTAAAATAGATGTAGAGTCCCATAAAAGAGGCCCTGCATTAAATCAAGATGATGGGGCTTTTGATGATACAATGCAGACACCTAGATATTGGAGATGCCAGAACCTTGAGGAATCTCTTGAGAGAAGCTATATGCACATAGTTGAATGAAAGACACGGGCTGCCTGTAATAAAGACAGCATTGCAACAGGATCTACATGAGTTCTTTTGAGTGAAAATGATTTTTAACTAGATTTGTATATTTTATCGACTCACCATTAGTTTGCCTTGACTCTTAGAACAGACTTTGACTTTTTGCCTGAGGTGAGACAATGAATGATCACGGGTGAAATTACCAAGTGCAAGAACAGATTACGAGACACACAACAGAACCCATTTTAAACGTTTATTGAGAGAGAGAGAAAGACACGTGCACAGGCCTGAGGCCTGTGAAGTTGGCGCAGGAAGAGCCTGCAGACGGCATGTCCAGCTTTTAAAAGCTGAATAGTGTATGTGCATAGGGATTTACATACCTGCATCATGCTTAGAACACATGACCACACTCCAGGTAGATCACTAGGGGTTGAGGGCCTTCGGTGGCAGTGTAAGTTGTCTGAACGCTTGATGGCACATATGTCACCTGAAACCCGGAAGTGCCAGTGCTTGGGGTGGCTAGACGTTTTACCAAAACACTGGTTGATGGAAATGATTACAATGGGGCTTTTGGAATTTGGAACATGTGGATTTGGTTCCTGAGGTGACCATAAGCATGTCAGAGGTAGAGCTAGGAAGGAGGTTGTATGTGCTATGAACTTAAGTTCATGTGTTGAATTTTTGCATCTCTATAGTGATATAATATTGCTTGGAAGGTTGTCGAACATTTATCAGTCAGCGCCTCTCTGCAGGGAGTGGATCACTGGGCAGATTTTTGAAGTTTTATAGCAGCACCCAATTTCATCTTGCTCTGTTTCCTGTGGCCACAATGTGAACAGTCAGCCTCTTCGCCTACCCTTAGGCCTTTCCCTCTACAGTCAAAAGCATTTTTCAAACTTTGAACCAGAATAGGGGCCTCCATGAACTTCTTCTTGTTAGGGGTTTTGTCACATAGCAATGAGAAAAGTTACTAATGGCTCAAGATGCATAGTTCCCATGACTTCCTATTAAATAAAAGTAGTTTGCTATATAGCTCATAGAACTCAAGGTAATTTACTTAATTAGTGGCTTTCTATGAAGGATATCATGAAGAACAAAAGTCAAAATATAAGCTGAAGAGGTACATAGGGAAAATTGCAAAAGTTTACTCAAGGCCTGAGTAACTTCTGTTCCTTGAAAATTTGAATGTACCCACCGTGGCATCTCAGAAATTTTCTGAGTTTTGATCATGGATCCTTTGAAGGCTTCATCATGTAAGTATCATTGGTTGTTAACTCTTTCTCTCCTACTCCTGTTATTGGATGTTGCCAGTGGGGTGAGAGCACATACTTATAATCAACCATTACTTTTAATGAAAATGAATTTGTATCTTGAAGCCATCTACAACAGGAATGCTCATATTTACCTCATTAGAACAGAAGACCCTTTTAACAAAATTCTAGAAAATGTAGAAGCTCTGTGTAAGAAACAAGGGCAAATGCTACATATTTATAAAGAGATTTTTCTGTTGCCATATCACTGGGGAAATGATGAGGCTTTGAATTTAGAGAGATCAGACACATAGTCCTCTTACTACAGTGCAATTTCACAAGTAACAACACAGAGAATGGATTATTTGGTTAGCTAATTTTAAGTTCTATGTTTGTAATTGTCTTATAACATTATAGTTTTTCTAGGAATATATCTTTATTTATATCTTTAAATATAAGTCAAATGAAAATATTTAGATACTTTCTCAAGCAACCTAATAAGCTATTTTATTATAGATGATCAATGAAACAATTGATATTTAAACATCTTACATGAATGAACATTTCTAGATCAGTAAACATGCATACTCTAGTAGGGATTAGTACTATATCTATATTTGACTTGCAATACATATTTATAGCAATAATATTTATAATTATCATTCCTCAAGTTTATTGTGATTTTAAAGAATGATTTTGGGTGGTGGTGTACCCCTTTAATCCCAGCACTTGGGAGGCAGAGGCAGGCAGATCGCTGTGAGTTCAAGGCCAGCCTGGTCTATAAGAGCTAGTTCCAGGACAGGCTCCA
>LOJH01010192.1:7664-26929 GCA_001685095.1 Ellobius talpinus
TAGGAATTGAACTCAGGACCTCTGGAAGAGCACCCAGTGCTCTTAACCTCTGAGCTATCTTTCCAGCTCCAGCCATCTTTCTCTATGTGATATTTGAGGAAGAAAGTCTTATAGGGGTCCTTGACAGAGAAAATAACTTGGTAAACAACACTTTAAAGGCACCTCAACCCACAGACACAATACCAATATAAAACACTTCTAAGGGGCCTAGATAGACGGCTCAGCAGTTAAGAGCACTTGCTACTCTTGCAGATGACCTGTGCTCATTTTCCAGCATCCACATGGTGGCTCAAAACCATCTGTAACTCCACAGGGGCTGTGAAACCATGTTCTGACCTCTACCAAGTCAAGCATGTATGTGGCACATATACATATATTCAGGTAAAATATTTACTCATTAAAAAAATAAAATGAATAAACATTACAAACAACAACAACAGCAAAAAAACACCCACTTCACAAAGTCTGAGGGCTGAGGCATAGTGGACATTTCAAGGGCCACTAACCAGCAGCCTCAGAGCCATGCACCTCCTTTCATGGAAGCCTGAACCCAAAGAGCAGCTTCCTCTTGTTCCTCTAACTATGTCCACCAATTAATTAAACAGATTGAAGAACAAGGGGGAAAGAACAGATATTCAAACAGAAGGTAATGAGAAACTTGAGAAAAGCTAAGAAAGATGACCAGATGCAGAAAAGAGAAACATCAGCTCATTTCCTGATGATGCTACTTCTCCACTGCAGGAAAGCTGCAACATTCAGGGCACAGTGATTGATCTCTGTTGAGGGCACTGTGAAAGGCATAACCAACAACAATTTGGAAAGGCAGTCCCAGCTACTAAAGCTGCTCAGATACTGCTTTTTAGGGAGAAAATATAGACAACATCATCCGGGATAGTTGGGTCTCAAAGTTTGTGTTCTTGGGTAGAACAGGTCATAGTCCCACTCAGTTAGAATCTGCTCGGGTGCTCACTAACATTGCTTCTGGAACATCCGGACAGACTATGGCTGTGATGGATGGATGTGCTTTCTCAGTATTCATTTCTCTTGGCATCTCCCTATGTTCACATCAGTGAGCAAGCTGTATGGACTCTTAGAAGGATTTCAGGTGATGGTTCAGTTATCTAATATGGTACAGCTGACCCACTGCTGGCTCTTCCTGCAACTCCTGACCTACATCCTAGGCATGTGGTCACTTATGTAATCTTACACAGATACTTCCAAACCTTTGCTGAAACAAGAATCTTGCACCCTTTTAGCGGATGTTGAGCAGATTTTCCTACTTCAGTTCATCTTATGCATCACAAGGATCCAGAAGTAAAAGCAGATTCCTGCTGGGTTATTTCCTACCTGACTGATGGTCCAAATGAGGACACTGAATGGTTGTGAAGACTGGAGTTGTGTCCCAACTTGGGAAGCTTCTAGGAGCTACTGAATTGCCAGGTGTACTCCTGCACTAAGAGCTACGTCACTGGGACATAGGAGCAGGCTCTGATTGTGGAAGATGTATGAACACTCACAGTCTTTCCCAGCCTGCTAACAAACCCCAAAACTAACATTCATAAGGAGGTCACCTGACCAATCTCAAACATCACAGTCAGGACCAGATACAGCAAGTTGTGAATCATGTTAGTGTTATTTCTTGTTGGTGCCTCTTGAAGGCAGACTTTAAGACCCAGAGGGAAGCTGTGTGGGCTGTAACCAACTATACAAACGGTAGGACTGTTGAACAGATTGTGTATCTTGTTCATTGTGGCATCAAAGAACCTCTGATGAACCTCTTAAGTGCAGAAGATACCAAAATTATTCTGGTTATTCTTGATGCCATTTCAAATATCTTTCAGGCTGCTGAGGAACTAGGTGAGACAGAGAAACCCAGTATAACAATTGACAAGTGCAGAAACCTCAGCAAAATTGAAGAGCCATGAAAATGGCTGTAGACAAGGCCTTGCTAAGCTTGGTTGAGAAGTACTTCTTGGTGGAGGGACAAAAAGACCCAAATGTTGTGCCAGAAACTAACCTCTGAAGGCTTTGCCTTCCAAGCTCAGGATGGGCCCCCAGGACCTTTAACTTCTAATGTCCACCTGAGGCACAGAGTTGTTAGCTACGTCCTGTGTTCCTCATAAATTTCCCTTACTGCTGTCTGAGAACTCTTTTTAAATGTGGTTTGCTATTGGAGCCCTTTAACAAAGGACTGTACTGGAGCAGCTATAAGCCATGTGAAGCTGTCCTCTGCATTTCCTATTCTGTGCAGAATTTCATAGCCTGCAATGTTCTGTAAATAAAGATCAAGTTCCACTCTTCTTTACAAAAACAGAAACGATAAGCTGTGAAGGAATTAAGCAAGAATAAAATCTAGTATTCAGTGTGTGCTTTGATGGCAGCACAAGACTGATTTTCTGCTCTTCGCACAGGAAGAACAGAAGACTGCTGTCCCTTTAGTGCTTTCTCTAAAGTGTAAGGTGACTTCTGAGCTTCAGGTTCTGACAAATTGTGTATGTGTGTCCCCAGATAGATTCGACAATATTAATGCAAATAAAATGCTTGAAAAAATAAGTAATCCTTCTCTGCCACTTTAGAAAGTAATACCAGGGTTCTGAACAAAGAAGCAAAACTATGGGGACCCTATCAAATGCATGGTCTCACATCACTACCCCACGAATTCTCTTGTAAGTCCTGGAGCAAACGAAATCTCCCAAGAAGTAGAAATGTGCCAACAACAGGCTCCAGCTGGCCACTCACAGATATGACTGGGCAGCAATGCACCTATCAATTACTAGGTTCCTTAGACTTTGAGTGCTGGCATTATGTTGGACA
Organism: Ellobius talpinus; assembly: GCA_001685095.1. Taxonomy (NCBI): domain Eukaryota; kingdom Metazoa; phylum Chordata; class Mammalia; order Rodentia; family Cricetidae; genus Ellobius; species Ellobius talpinus. The sequence continues at coordinate 10,479 of LOJH01010192.1, forward strand.
ATACACTGGCTTGCTTCACACAGGTTGAGTATCTCTCACCCAAAATGTCTAAAACCATACATAGTGTTTCAGATTTTAAAATATTTTCATACACTTTACTAGTTGTCCATCTCCAATTTAAGAACCCCAATCTGCAACATTTCAAATTTGGACTTTCGGTTACAGCACTGATCAGATCGTCATAGCCAATGAAACCATCTGACAACATGCTGATTCCCTTAATGGTGACAAAGACTGAAATTAAATGATAAAAACTGCTCTATGGTTGTGCTGGCTAGTTTGTTTGTTTGTTTTTATCACTATGACACAAGCTAGACCATTTTAAAGAGGTTCCCTCAATTAAGGAAATGACCCCACCAGGATGCCCTGTGAGCAAGCCTGTCGTATATTATCTTGATTGGTGATTGATCTGAGAGAGCCCAGCTCATTGTGGGCAGTGCTACTCCTGTGTCCTGGATGCTACAAGAAAGCAGACTGATTAAGCCATGAGGAACAAGGCAGTAAGCAGTGTTGCTCCATGGCTTCTGCTCCAGTTACTGCCTTCAGCTTCCTGTCCTTGGATGGCCTACAAACCATAAAACCATAAAATGAAATAATCTCCTTTCTCGCCAACCCACTTGTACTTGTGACCATGGCGTTTATCACACCAAAAGAAATCCTAACTGAAAAACTGGTACAGGTCATGGGGGTATTGCTGTGACAAACCTGAACACAGGTTTTGGGAGAATTGTGGTAGCAGCTGAACTTTGGGTTGGAAAAGCCCTTGAGTGTTAGGAGCTCAGTGGGCTCTTTTGTGTGAGCTCTCGGAAAGGCGCTGAGAGAAATGTAGACAATAGAGACCTAGATTGTGAAACTTCAGAGGGAAGTTTTGAGAGTTTCTTAAAGACTCTATTGGAGCTGTTCAATATTCTGAATTAAAGCAACAAAGTGAAATCTTTGCTTTTCTGGGGGCAATCTACTGGTCAGCTGGGGTTGAAGAACCATCTGTGATTAAGAAAAGACTATCATCATTGGGGTGAAATCTGGGAAGAGTTCATTAAGCCAGCACACAGAGCTCCGGTGACCGAAGCTGTACTTCCTGCTGGCAGCTGAAACTGGTGATGTGTAAGAGGCTCCCAGTAGCACTACTTCTCAAGATACGAAGGAGGCATGAAGAGCAACTGATCTGGTCCTGTGAGAAGCCAGGACAGAACACTGGGGTAGGTGCAGCCAGAGCAGCTGTGAAATTCCAAGACTGAAGGGGTCATGGGAGGAGTCTGAGGCTTGGCATCCTGTGGTAGGTTAGAGCCCCTGATGGTCAGAAGGTCACTGGAGAAGGTGCAGGAGACCCCATTATTTTAGAGATTCGAAGATCATGGGACAAAGAAGAGCAGCAGTTATGAAGTGGAGCTGGCTTGAGCCAGGGAGACAAGCGGTCGGTGCTGTGCCCCTTTAAAGCCCAGAGGAATGCTAAAGGGCCTCAGTCTTGGTCAAGCGCTAGAGTTTATATACTCCTGACTTTGATTTTACTATGATTTGATTACAACTGTGACCAGCTTCATCCCTCTAGAACAAAGTATTTGACTTATTTCCTACTTTATGAGCTCACAGTTGAGAGATCTGAACTTTTTAAAGAGACTCTGGAGTTTTGCGGAGACTGGCTATTTTAGAGATCTAGACATTTTGGAGAGGCTTAGGGGTTGAGAGTCACTTTGAATGTTAAAGAGGTGAACTTTTAAAGATTGTGAGACTTTTAAAGTTTGAAGTTTGTTTTATATTGTGATATTGATATTAATATAGCATCTTGGGGACAACAAGCAAATAAAGGTTTTTGTAACTTTATTATTAAAAAGGTAGCAAATAAAAAAATCACAGATTAAGCAGACACAAAGATTCTACAGCTCACTGAACTCTGTACAGGTAGAGGAGCCATGCAGAACGGAAGCTGTGTAAGGAAAAAGGAGGTAACAAGAGGGATGCATGGAAACCCTAGGAAACAGAAATATGAAATCTCCTGGGTAAACTGAAGGAGGGGGAGACACGGGGGGTGAGGGAAAGGATGGGGGGCCAGAAATACGAGCAGTCCGGTTGATCAAGTAGGGAGTGGTATGGAGGGGAAAATAATGAAAAAGATGTCTTGATAGAGGGGGCTATTTTGGGGTTAGGGAGAAACCCAGTACTGGGGAAACTCCCAGGAATCCACAAGGATAACCCCAGCTAAGACTCCTAGCAATAGTGGAGAGGGTGTCTGAATTGGCTTCTCCTGTAATCAGATTGGTGACTACTCTAATTATCATCAGGGAACCTTCATTCAGTAACTGATGGAAGCAGATGCAGTGATCCACAGCCATGCACTGGGGTGAGCTCCTGGAGTCTAGTTGAAGACAGGGAGAAGGGATTATATGAGCAAGGAGGAGTCACGATCATGATGGGGAACCCACAGACACAGCTGACCTGAGCTAGCAGGAATTTATGGACTCTCTGCACCTACAGCCAGGGAACCTGCATGGGACCAACCTAGGCCCTCTCCATGTGGGTGACAGTTGTGTAGCTTGCTCTGTTTGTGAGGCTCCTAGCAATGGGATCAGGACCTGAGGTATAAGCTGGCTTTTTGGAATCTATTCCCCATGCTGGGATGCCTCACCCAGCCTTGATGCAGTGGGGGAGCTTGGTCCTGCCTCAACTTGGTAAGTCATGCTTTGTTGACTCCCATGGGAGGCCTGTCCCTTTCTGAATGGAGAAAGAATAGTTGGGGGTAGGGGGTAGACAGGAGGTGTGGGGAGGGAACAGGAAGAGAGAAGGGAGGGGAAACTATGGTTGGTATGTAAAATAAATGAAAAAATTTAATGAAAAAAGAGTGGAAGCTGTGAAGCTTCTCACTGGATTTTATTCTTTCATTATATATTTTATGTACTTATCTGCCACCAAAAAATGAAAAATCTACAATAGAGTTAAAACTAGATAAACAATTAGTTTGCATCCTCTTTCATAACTCAAGCCCACTGCCTACAGTCAGTCCTTCCTCATCCCCTAATATTTAGCCTTTCTTGTTCTTTTTTATGTTATTCTGTATCTGCAGACACATTTGTTTATGTTTGTACATATATTATTTGCTAGATTCCGTAGATGAGAGGAACCATGTAGTTGTCACATGATGGATTCTGTGAAGACACATAAAGCTACAAAACTGGATCAGAAAGAGTCATATAATCTCCTGTGTGTGGGCCCTGAAGCATTATAACACAGAAGTTTCTAATGTCCCTGCCACGGACGGACGACACGTGGGAAGTTGTCACCACACCACCTTAAAAACGTCTCCTTCCCACTGGCAACTGAAAGCACTTGGAGCAGCTCAGGTGTGCAGCTTTTGGGACTGTCACTGGCTGAGCCTCTACAGCCACCAAATTAAATTACAGACTATGTCTTTCTGATCTTTTTGCAAGATGCATTCATATTCTGAACTATCCCTCCTCCACTCCCCCTCTCTTTAGGTCAGCGGTGCTCTAGACACTTCCTCTTTCTTTTCTTCCACATTGTTAGTGGCACCACAGGCAACTCCTCTGATTGAAAGCAGCTCTTCAAGAGTGCTAAAAGGAGTCACAAGGAGAGGGACAAGCAGGCTGCACTAACTGTGAGACCTAATGTCCTCACTGAGTGCAGCAGCAGCAGCAGCAGCAGGAGAAGGCACACAAAGCCACATCTGTGCTGCTCTCAGTGCCAACACCGTTGCGTGAAGAGGATTTTCACTTCACATATTTAAAGAACAACTTTTCAAACAGTAGGTGATCATGCTCCCTCCCCAACTCCTCCCAGTCTCTCCCTGACACTCCTACTCACCCACCTTTGTTTTGTTTTCTTTCAAAAAAAGGAACAAAACAAACCAAAACCAAAACCAAAAAGAACCCTCAATCCCCAGTGACTTCAGACAGACTTAATCTTGGCCTTTTTATTCTCTTTCTTTTTTAAAATATTTTTGATTAACTTTCTGAAAATTTCATGCATTGCATTTTGATCACATTCCCCTCTATTCCAACTCCTCCCAGACCCTCACACTCATTCCACACCACCAAATTCTGCGGCAGCATAGTTTTAACACATCCAACCCAATCAGTGTTGTGGGTGTGTGACTTACCAGGACCACACTTCTAAAGTCCCATGGTCAGTGGGTATGACTTCCTGACCACCTGCCCCTCTATCCTGGGAGTTTGTCAATCCTGAGCTTGCAAACTTCTTGGGCATGATGTCACAACTACTGTGAGTTCTTATGTGCAACTACCCTGCTGTGTCTGGAAAACACGGCTTTGCTGAACTCACTTACCACCTTGGGCTCTTACAATCTTCCTACCTCCTCTTCTGAAATATCTCTGAGTCTTAGAAGGGGTGTGTTACACATGTCCCATTCAGGGCTAAGTACTCTCTAACACTTTATTCTCTGCACCCTGACAAATGGTGAATCTATGTGATAGTCTCTGATAAGTGTTGAGAGATGTGCTAACCTGTGAGTATAGCAATAACTCATTAGGAGTGGGTTTAATAGTATGTCCATTTAGCAAAGAATAGTAGCAGAATCTCCCCAAGGGCCCATCTACCACGGGTTCTTGGCCCGGAAGGTGGTGTGATGGATGGGTTCCATCTCATGGAGTGGGCCTTACACCAATCAGGAAGTGTCTGGTCACTGCCAGAGCACTCATGTCACTATTGCACAGCTGACAGTGTCTTGTCACACCAGCCACCACTGCAGCTTGCACAGTTCCTAGCTAGGTGGCATCTGTGACTACTTCCAGCATCTTCAAGCACTAAGGAAGTAGCTACAGCTGAAGCGCATGTAGTGTTTTATAATCGGAGCTGTACCAGTCACCACCCACAAGCAATGAATAACTGTGCCCTTTCCTTATGTCCAGGCCAGCCCTGGACATCGTTTGTCTTTTGGATATTAGCCATTATGACTGGGTAACATAAACTCTCAAAACAGGTGTAATTTGCATTTCCCGATAGCTAAGAATGTTGAACAATTTAAAAAATATTACTCAGCTATTTATAGTTTATAGTTTGAAACCTGTTTAGTTCCAAGCCCCATTTTTTTTAAACTGGGTTGATTGTTCTCTTGATGTTTAAAATTTTTAAAAATTCTTTGTATACTTTATAAATTAACCCTCTGTCAGATGTATAGCTAATAAAAGTTTTCCTTAATCTCAAAAAAATTATAATTAAAAAATTACTTGGAGCTTTTGTTCCTTTTCTATTTTATGGAATCAATACCAGTGTTACTCTTTGGAAGTCTGGTAAAACTGTGCATTGAATACATATGGCCCTATGCTTTTTTTAATTAGGAAAAATCTTAATTACTTCTTTTATTTCATTGGATGTTTTCCAGTCTAATCTGTTATTATGTATCTTCTAATTGGGGGAATAAGACCATTAATAATATTACTGAACAATCTGTACTCATTTTGTTACTTTCATGGAATTTTAAGATACCTTTTTTGATTAAATGTTCTGGAATTGGTTATCCCCTCTGCTCTCTTAGGTGTGTTTAACCTTCTCTTCAAAACTAAGCATTCCCGCTGTTGGGTGATTTTCTCTGCATCTTGTCTCCAGCAGGAAATGCTCAGTCTCTTGTATATCTTAAGTTTCCATGAGATCTAAACTGAAATGCGAGGGAGGGTAAACACTTGGTATAATGTGTTATGGCTGATCTCCACGTCAAATTGGTAGGGTTTAGAATCATCAAGGAAACACATCCCTGGGTTTAACAAGGGAAGGAAAAGCTACCCTGACTGTGGGTGGCTCCATCCCACAGGCCTGTGTCCTGGAATGACTAAGAAAGAAGGCAGACAGTAATGACCTCTGACTAGTTTCATTCAGATGAGTATTTCCCCAAACTGCTTCTCTATGCACCCCATGGGATGTTTATTAATATCCTCAGAAAACACGATTCTGCATAACACAGTGTGGGAAATGCTAAACCAAGATGTTTGAATTTCCCTTGGATCACCTAAACTCCTTTAAATTACAGCTTTCAGACCAAAACAGTCAAAAATCTTTTGGATAAGATGAATGATGTCAATCCTACCTTCTCCTCAAACACACAAGATGTATCAGAGGAAACTTAATTTTCATTTTCTTCCTATGGCCTGAGCTAGTGTTCTCAGGTGGAGGAGGTAGTGGCACAGCACTTACCCCTGGATATCAGTGCCCCACCCAGGAGGTACACCCAACACTGCCGATACACACACAGGTTCTATACTAGGAATCTGAAGTAAGAGCTGTTCATGAATTAAATTCTTCCTCAGCAGGCCTGAGAAGTAGCTCAGCAGTTATAAGTTTTGCCTTGTGAGCCTGAGGAGTTCAGTCACTGGCTCCACAACAGGAGAGAAACAGGTCCTGAAAGTTGTCCTCTGACCCTGGCACACACGATTCGGCTCACGCTCCATCGCCCCTCCATCACTTACACACAAGCACACAATAGAAAAAAATTTCTCTCAGAGTTATAAAAACTATAAGAGAATTGTCTAACAAAATGAAGAGTGAGGGGAGACACTCAACATAAGCCTGCCCACGCAGGACATACGAGACAGGAAGGAACAGTCAGCAAAGGCTGCTCTTCCATCTGCTGTGGTACCCTAAAATGCCCTTCTCCCCAAGAACAGGACCAAGAGGACTCACCATGTCATAAGTTGTGACAATCTTCTTCAGAACCTCAGGCACAATGGCCTGCAGCTCCATGGTGGGGTAGGGCTCACTAAGGTTCAAGACCACCAGGGGGGTGTTGTCCGGGCCCAGGAACCGAGGTGACACCGCAAGCATGCACTGCATGAGGTTGGCCACTGAGGAGAGGCCACACAACTCCTTGAATGACACCACTGCATTCTGCAAAACAGAAAAGAGGCCCTTAGGGGGTCATTGTGATGGTGATTCTTAGTTGTCAACCTGACTACATCTGGAATTAACTAAAATTCAAATGGCTGAGCACCCCTGTGAGGGAGTTTTTCTAAATTAAATAATTTGAAGTGTAAAGACCGACTTCTTTTTATTTATTTCTTTGTTTGTCTATTGAGACAGGGTTTCTCTATATAGCCTCAGTTGTTCTGAAATTCTGTGTACCAGATTGGCCTCGAACTCTGAGATCCGCCTGCTTTTGCCTCCCAAATGCAGGGATTACAGGAGTGCACCACCACCACTTGGGTGAAGACCCACTTCTAATCCAGATCTTTGAAGTGGAAAGATAAACTTTTAATTCAGATATTTTGGGGTGGATACACCTTTAATCCCGGCCACACCTTCTACTGGAAATCTATATAAAGGGCAGGGGAGAAGGAAGCTTTCTCTCTCTTTGACGGCTTGTTCTTCCTCTCACTAGCAAATTCATTCCTTCACTGGCATTAGAGTCTACTTCTTCAGGATTCCAGTGTATGTTTAAAAACAGCTGAGACATCCAGTGTGATGGACTGAACAATTAACTTGATTCTTGGACCTTCCACTGGTAGATAATCATTGTTATTCTAACTGAACCACAGCCTGTAAGCCATTCTAAAAATCCCATATCGCGTGTGTGCCTCTGTGTGTGTGTCCTAAGTATGTATATATACATATACAATGGGGATTTTACCCAGTCAGATTATGAGTCAGGAGTGTGACTCCAGGCATGCTTGTGCCCTGTGTAGACAGAACAGGTGGCTAGAAGGAGCAGATCTAGAGATCTATGCTCCTAAGTAATCCATGTTCTGGAAATGATTTTGAATTTAAATATTTCATTTTTATTAATATTGCTTTAAACATGGCCATCAAGCTATGCATCATCTTGTTCTAACTTATTTTGTGACCAGGTATAGAAATAAATTATTGTGATATCAAAAGCGTGCTCCCCCAAGTAGTCTGCGGTAAGTCCCGGCTTTTCTTCACAGCCTATCCTGCATCTGCCACCTCAGCCTGTAGTTTCCCTTTCTACCACCCACCCTACCCACATCACAGTCCCAGGAGGGCAGGCTGACATCTATTGATACCACCACACTCTCACAGCCAGCCTGCCTATGCAGATAGCTCAGTGGGGTTCAGGGCAGACAAGCCCTGAAGGCATGATAGTTGAGCCTTAACAGATTCCAAAGGGAATTATGTTTCATATGCACAACAGCCACAGACAGGGGACAATGTTGTTTATTTTGGAACTGAGGTTTTGCCAAAATGCCTGTACCCTTAACAATGGAGAAACCCCTCCAGTTTCAGTTATTCTGTGACCAAATGAGGACCATGGATGTCCTTACTGCAGGCAACTGTTCTTATTCCAGAAGTAGCAGCAGAACTAGAGAGGAAACGTATACTGAAAGTGTTTCCTAGGATAGGAGTTACTGCTAATGCCATTTTTATAACAGTGGCTTAAGAGCAAACAAACAAGGGAGGGAAAGATGGCTCAGTGGTTAAGAGCACTGGCTGCTCTTCAAGAAAGACCTGGGTTTGAGTCCCAGCACTCACATGTCAGGTCACAACCATCTATCTCTCTCCAGCTCCAGGGGATCTGACACCCTCTTCTGGGCTTTGTGGGCACCAGGCATGCATGTGGCACACAGATAAACATGCAGGCAAAACATTCATACTTATAAACTAAAAATAAATCTTTTTTAAAAAATAAACATCTTATACCTAGCACACACTGCTATGGTCTCCTACATTACTGACCAGTCCTAGACCACAGCTAGATGCGTCGTCCATCCTTAATCAGGCAGTTCCTGACTGACTGCTCCGAAACATGTTATCATCTTAAGACTTTCATAAATATAGTTATCATAAATATTTTATGTAAACAATTATCTATCCTCTAAAATCAAAAGAACAGTGGCTCATTTAAATGTTCCCAAGCACAAGAGTTCCAAAAGAAAGATTTGGAACACATCCCTTTTACTTTAACCAATCTACTTTTTGATAGGTCATCAATTTGTGTTCAATCTAAGAAATAATAATATTTAACAATATCAGAGATTCCCATGTACACTGTGTTAAAACAAACAACAACAACAAAAACCAAACAAACGAAAACATAGCTGTTGACCAGTCATAAGAGGAGCATGGGTAAGCAGCTTATGAGTCAGCAACAAGACCAGTTTATTCTAGCATGCAATCAACAGTTCAACAACTACAGCTCTGGAAGTTTAAACGATGAGAAATGAGATAATTAATAAACATTCTAACAACCAGTTGCAATTTACAAAGTATTGAAAATTGAATACACTGTTGCAAAAAAATAAACACCCACAAATCATAGACATGCAAGTAGAGATCTAAACATGAACACACACCTGCATGTTTTCTCTCAGGTCTGTGGCATCCCGTATGGGTGGCTGGGCATTCTTGAACACTTCATCTACAGTTTTAATCCACAATGTTCTCAGAGAAGCATATTCCCGGGACTTCTTCCCTTTCCTCACAGAAAGGCCCCTCTTATGAGGTTTCCCGCCCCCTCTTCGGTTAGTAATGGCCACATGGACAAACAAAGAAGCATGGACGAGGACTTCTCCAGTCAAAGACTGCAGGGGAACATGGCGGTAGCCCGTCTGCAAGCATTCAAAGGGAATCGTGTACTGGCCAATAAACTCATCCCCAATGTAGTCATCGTCCAGCACAACGAAGCGCACCATGGCCAGCTCAGGGAGGTTAACTTGAAATTCAAAGCTTTCATCAAAAATGGGAGCGTCTCCATTCTGGTTTACAGTTTTTGTCCTTTGCTCTGCACAGTCAGCAGGGATTCCATGGATTTCCACATATACATAAGGATCTACTACATCACCTTTGGCACCTGACCCTTTGGGCTTGGGAAAGTTCTGGCCACTGATAATTTTGATGTGGAGCAACTGAGGTGAAACTCCAGGGACAGAGTCCTTTGTGTTGGCGCTAAAGAAGGAGACTTCCTCCCTCATGATGGCCGGCCGAAGAACATAGCCACAGTTTCCATTCTGCCGAAACCAACCAATGTTCAGATCCATCATGAGTCCTGGAGTCTGAAAGTTCATGGCTACAATCTGACACCCACATTTCCAAAAGTCTTGAGGGTTCATGTTACTAGAGTCAATTCTCATTGGACTAGGAAAGACCCTGGCAAGAAAACGCTTATTGTAATTTACAAAGTCCCCGGGGTTTTCATTGGCATATTTGCTAGCAAGCACTTCATTAAATGAACACACTTCCCAGTACTTCTGCACCTGAAACGACACCTGAAATTCCTTGAACTGGACTGACTTACAGATGCTGACCAGTTCAGACAATTCTTTGCAAAGCTGAAAGCGCTTCACAGGCACTTGGTTGGGTTGTTCCACAATCTCTTTCCCCATCCTCTGAGACATTTCTGCCCCTTCATCTTCATCAGTAACATCCCCTTCCACACCAGAGCAATTTGAAGACAGCTTCTTTGCTTTGATTAGTATCTTCCCTTTCAGGACATCTGGGGATGGTAGGTAAGACTCCTCCACGTTGGGTGATGTTGTATACAGCTTATCTCCTAAGATTTTCTTCATGTGTTGAACCATCACTTTCTGTTGTTTAATAGAACAGTGATTTTCTAAACATAAGATGAGAGGATACTCAGAAGCAAAGAACGCATACTTGTTAATAATGTCGATGACACTGCGGAAGACTATCTGAGAGGTCATGGTATGGCCTGTGTAAATCACAGGCTCGTTATCTGGCCCATCCCATACGTCCAATTCAACACTCCTGCAACCCATTTTAAGTGCGCGGATATAGCCTGTGATGTCAGAGGGGCCCCGGAACTGGTCCTCTATCAAGTATGTATTGTGAGAGGAGTTTATAAAGTAATGAGACAGGGGCTGCTTCATGTCCTGACAGACCTTCTTATGCTCTGGATCAAATATGTAACAATCAGGGGACATCAGGTAATTAGTGAACCCATCTATGGAGAGCCAGCCCTTCTCTTGACCTTCTTTGGATGGCTCATATTTGTGAATAATTTCAAGGCTTATCTCCTCATTTATATGTGCTACACCCTGTTCTGCCTCCAGAAACATCATAAGGTCCTTGGTATCAAGGAATTCTTTATTGCTTGAAAACTGAACTAAAAGGAAGTAAATTTCAGGTCTAGTACAAAGTTCATGAAAAACCTCAATAAATTCTTCTTTTGTGACTTCAGTACCAGCTTTGTCCTTTGATTTATGCAATTCTTTGAACTTAAGCTCAATTTTGCTTGTTTTTAAACCAGGATTGAGGTTTCTGATACACTGCACAGCATTACACAGAGTTATATGTCCAAGATCATCTACATCAATTTCACTAAACATTTGTGAAACCCAAGAAGTCCTCATGTTGTCTTGACTACTTTCTAACATATCGAGTGTATGTTTCCCATAAGAAATCAAGTATCGGAGTCCTGTTACCCAGATGTTCGCAACATCTGCAGAATTGGCAACCAAATCAAGTGACTCATAATTCTCTCCATATATGACTGAAAATGCACAATCTTCAGATATCTGCTCAGAAATACCGTTGCTGCGGAATATATCTGTGTTTTTCCCTGTTCTAACTTCCTTGATAGATTTTATATCAATCTTGGCTTTCTCAGAATCCTTCTTAGATGGCTCCCACCTCAGGCTTTGCATGTCGGCATCCAGCAAAAAATACCGATGATAAATCCTGGAGTTTGAGCGAACCTTTTTGAGTTCAGAACCCTCAACCATTGAGTTGATACAGTCACTTGCACTGCTGATCTTCTTCTCTGTCGGCATGCTGCTGAATGACACCGTTTTCTTCCGCTCTCTTTTCTGTTTTGTGCCATCCTGGAGGGAAGAAAAGTGTGTTAGGATAACATAGACATGCTCAGACAAGGAATTAAAATTTAATTCCATGAAAAATGTATAGTATGATTTTCTAATCTGGCTCTTGGAATGAACGACAGCTGTACATATTTAAAAGTTTAGAAGAGGCCTTAGAAACTCAGCCTAATGTCACTAGGCCACAAAGTATTGCTTAATAACTGTACTCATGCTTGAAAAGGCATCTCAGTCAGAGAGAGCAGAGGCTTGTTCACAGGACTGGATACACAATTTTCAGGAAATACAGAACTCCTTTGCTCACAAAATGCCAAGAATCCCAAGGCATCAAGAGAAGAACATTAAGCCAACCACAGTACCCATCTGCATGTGGGGCCTTTGTAACTACACCACCTATGTACCTGTGCAGATACAGATCTCCATATCAGTGTTTCCTATGGGCTTAGCATTACACGCCTCAAAATCACCTAGGTTACTTGGGTGAAGCAGATTTCTGATTCTATGAAATCAAATCTCTAGGGATAGTGGCAGGGATCTGTATTCAGGCAGCATCCCACATGCTGGGTGCAGAGACTACAGCCTGAAAGGCCTTTTCTAGACACTTGAGTTTGACAGTATATTTTAAGTATTTTATTTCTCAATACTATACATGACTAGGCTATAAATCGTTAACCATGAACCCATAAAGTGTATGTTAAATGGATAGACACGAATCCCTGGCTCTTTACAGCATCACAGTACGCTAGTCACGGTCCTGAGAAGCTCAGGTAGACAGAGATAGAGATTACTGCTAGTCATGCTGGGCTTGAAAGGAGTTACAGGTTACAGCTGAAGCATCTACACTGGAGTTATTAAAGCCCGTTGCTGTGCATCTTCATGCTGCTGCTCAGGAACCTCCAATATAAACATGGGTACAGTGTTACCCAAGTAAAGTTCCAGGGAGCACCTATTTCTAAAGGAGTCTGCATTCCCCGCTTTCCTGCAAATCCAACATACTCACACGTAAGAGCTGACACACATTCACTAGTGTGTCTCAAACCTTTCCTATACAGATGCCTTTATTTGAGAGGAGAAAAAGCTGAAGTAACTGCAAATATCTTTGGTGATCTGAGCTTAAAAGACAGTAGTGCTTCTCAAGCAGTGTATGACATCTGTGATACATTTCTAGCATCTTACTGTATTAACAAATAATAACAAAATAAATAAGTAATAAAAAACAGACTAGGAACGGGGGTGTGGGACCATATAACCTCATTATAGAAAAGTAAAAAAATGTAACCATGTAAGCACATTCAAAGACAATTCTGCTTTTCCTGTTCTGCACAGAATCTAGGCAAATAAAATCTCCATATTTTCAAAAGCCATTATTATTCTATCTATATCTGAAATTTAAAATCATTCTTACCTTTTTATTATCTATACTTCCAAAAGCAATTTGCAGAGGGTAACTAAACTTGATCTTTAAATCATATGTGTATCATTTTCCTCAAAGTTTTAGAATGAACTATAGAGGTTTTCGTGCTCTGAGATACAAAGTAGAACTTAAAGCCATCAGGCATTGTATTTTGTTCTAACTATATCATCAGAATGATAAACTGCAGAAAGGTAAAAGCTGTGGTAATTGCATCTGTAAGATTTATTGTATCTTAGTCATTCCAATCCCTAAAGCATAGGTTGTTGTTTTTTTCAGTGAGTTGGCATGAAATCAAATATGTAGTCAGCCATGAAGAAAATGTATAAATTTCCTGTCAGAACAAACTACATATCTTTGCCTCTAAAAAGACACATTTTGCTTTAATAAGGGCAACATGCTAATTCAGTAATGGAATTTCATAATCTGTAAATTACACCTCAAAGTGCTACTGGTAAAATGAAGTCACAAAGATAAATGGAGGTGTTTACCCACTGATCCATTAAATAGATATGGTATTTCCTCAGCATTTTCCATCTTTGACTCCTATTTTTACAGATTAATAATTTACTGCTACAAATTCTAATTTGCTAAAAAGACACATTTCACATTCATGATTTTCTTAATTATCAGAAAAGAGAGGACTCAACAGCAACACTCCTCAACAGAATGCACAGAACATATGTATGTATCCACACCAGTATATGTGGGACAGGCAGGAGCTTCAATACTGTACCGTGGCTTTACAAACCAGGCCAGGCTCTCACTGGAGACTTCCAGTCACTGACTATACTGACGCACACTCATGGTGCTCACCCAGACATAGCCTGAAATACTGGCAGCAAGGACACTCCTCACCAGTCTCCCCTCCCTATCTACCTTAGCCAAAGCCGTAACAACACCTGAATGAAAATATTGTCTCTCCTTTCACACTAGCAAACAAAACCATTGGGAGCCACGAGAAGACATGCTTGCTTACAAACTGTTCCAGTTGGATCTTAACTGTACCTCCTCCCCCCCAGGAGCTCATGTGGTGGAAGCCTTGGGGAGATGACTCTATAGAACCATTCCATTCACAGACTCAGAACTACTAGGAACACTGAGGTATTGAGAACTTTCCAAGGTAGAGCCTAGTTAGAGGAAGTAGGTCATTGAAAGCTTGCCCTTGAGTTGGGCTCCAAGCCTTTACTTCCCGCATTCGGGGGTGGGGGCAGAAGCAGCTGGATCTACTTGAGGTCCAGGCCAACAGAAAACCATGTCTCAAAAAACAAAAACAAAATTAAAAAACAGAAAGGAAGGAAGGAGGGAGGGAGGGAGGGGGGAGGGAGGGAAGCAAGCATGCCCATGAAGAGTATATCTTGTCCCTGCTCTTCCCTACTCTTTGCTTCCTGGCTGCCATGAGGCGAGTGGCTTCACATGCTCCCAGCCACCTTACAGCAGGCTCAGAAAAAAATGAAGACAACTGGACTGAAGCCTCTTAAATATTATCCAAAGTAAATAGTTCCACTTTTTAAATTGTTTGGCTAAGCTGCTTGGTCAATAAGGAGAACAGGTGTGAACTTGATTTATGTATCATTAGCTGTACCAGATTTCCTGGCTAGCAGAAACAGGTGGACATGATGCCAAGACATGTATGCAGCTCGGTTCCCTATAGCCAAGACCGAAGGAAGGGGAAGACAGAGGGCCTGAGCAGGAGAGAAGGAGGACTAGGCTGAGATGGCCGGAGACCAGTTCTCAAACCACCTAACTCCCGATTCTATCCTTCCCTGCTTATTTCAAGTTGGCCTTAACTTTTTAACTCAACCGTGATTAGCACTGCCTAGGCTAAAACAGCTGACCACTAGCAGAGCTGGAATGAACTCTGTGTGTTTCTTAATACATGTTGGGTTAAATTGAATATTGGAAAGAACTCAAACTGTATGTGCCACACATACAGGTTTTTATTTTTGTTTTTAGATTTTAACTACAAAGCTAAGTGGATCTGGCATGCATTAAGCATCTAAAGTCACAGAAGAAGAATCTAACTTCCTGAAATGTCTGAAATAGTTTGAAGAATATTGAAACACACTTCTCAGAGCTGGTTGACATCAGGACTCATCACCTAGCCCGCGGGAGTGCAGAAAATGACAACATGAAAACTTTTGTCTGATGCTGCATCCCCGCTGCTCCAGAGCATTGACTAACAGCCAGGGAATGAGCATGCAAAAAGGCCTGGACTGGGCGAGAAATGGTTTTCTGAAGAGTTTACCTCCCTCACAACTTGGAAAATTTGTTTTTCTTCATAAAGAACCATAAAAATGCTTAAAGATTCCTTTAGACGACACCCACAGCCATCCCCCACCGTATTTCTGTCCACCAGAGCCTTGGCTCTGACTGCGCCTGGAGAGGTGAGTGTCTGGGTTTACTGCTAGAGGGCCCAGCTCTCTGGATCCTAGTCCCACAGGCACATCCTGAGCCCCACTCTCCAGCCAGCTAGAACCCAGGGATGGAAACAGCCTCCCCACACATGCAGTCATCCCCACTGCATCTACAACCATGGGAGCCTTGGCCCTGGTTGCACCTGGAGAGAAGCCCCCAGACCCACATCAGCAACTACCAGAAGCATGGCCCCACCTGCACCCCTTGGAGGAAGATAGGTAGGCACTAATACAAGAACACATTCAACAACCTAAAGAGCAACATGGCAACACTTTAACCTGGTAGTCCTACAAAAGGAAGACCTGAATATTCTAATCCAGAAGGAGCAGAAGAAAACGTCCTTATATATATAACTTTCTGAAGACAACAAAAGCCGTTAAAGAGGAAATGAAAAATTTCCTTGAAGAAATGGAGGAAAAGACAAACAAACAAAAGTTGTAAGAAATCAATAAATCCCTGAAAGAAAGCCAAGAAATCAAGAAAAAGCAAGCAGATAAACCAAACAGTTTAAACAGGTCAAGACTTAAAAATTGAAATAGAGGCAATAAAGAAAATACAAGCTGAGGGAATTCTGGAAATGAAAAATCTTGGTAAATGCAGACTACAGATGCAAGCATAACCAACAGAATAAAAGAGATGGAAGAGAGAATCTCAGGAGTTGAAAACATGGCAGAGGAAACAGATTCATGGGTCAAAGAAAATGTTAAGTCCAACAAATCCTTAACACAAAACATCCAGGAAATCTGGGACATCATGAAAAGACCAAACCTAAGAATTATAGAGACAGAAGAACTCCAGCTCAAAGGCACAGAAAATATATTCAACAAAATCATAGAAGAAAACTTTCCCAACCTAAAGAAGGACATGCCTAT
>LOJH01010193.1:0-27678 GCA_001685095.1 Ellobius talpinus
CTGAGCTCCCAATGTCCAAATGAGGAGCAGAAGGAAGGAGATTATGAACAATGATCCAACATTTTAGAGCACCTTTGTTGCATATTCCTCTGAGTTTTGCATCCAGAATTTCTTCAAGGCTGCTTACTGAGATGTTCAAGCTTCACAGAATACTCCAATCAAGACTTAACCATAATCCTAAAATATTTTGGTCTCCATAAGATTATCAGCTCCCCCAATCAGCAGGAAGTAGCCTAGTAAACTATGCCCACATTCCCCCAAAAAATGGACTATGGGAGCTTGTCTTTGTATAGAGTGTTGATTATAAGTTGTTATGGATAATGATCAGGAAAAAGGTCATCAAAGGAAATTAGATTCAGAGTTCTTGTTTTGAAAAGAAAAAGAAGGGGGAAATTCTGTGTGATAATGATCTTGTATACTATACAGATTTGACAGTTGTGTTAGTTTAATAAAAATGCTGATTGGCAGTATCCAGGGAGGAAGTATAAGCAGGGTGACTGACTAAAAGAATTCTGGGAAGAGGAAAAGCAGAGAGTTAGTCACCATCCAGACACAGAGGAAGCAAGAAGAGAATGCTTTACTTAGAAAAGGTACCAAGTCATGTGGGTAAACAGACAAGAATTGTGGGTTAAATTAATTTGTAAGAGGTAATTAGTTATGAGCCTGAACTAATAGGCCAGACAGTTTATATTTACAGTTTATAATTAATGTAAACCTCTGCATTTTTCTTTCATACTGAATGGTTGTGGGACTGCATAGGACAGTAACTTACATCTACAAGTTCGTAATAAGCCTGAGTGATAAGCCAAACAGTTTATAATTAGTATAGGCCTCTGTGTATTTATATGGGACCAAATAGCTAAGGGATTGAGCAGGACAGAAATTTTTGTCTATTATACATACATACATAAATACATACATAATACATACATATGTATAGTTTTTGTTTATATGGAGATAAAGTTCTTACTTCACTCTGTGCATATATGTTTTTTCAACACCATTTTATTGGTAACACTATTATCTTTGTGTTTTAAAATCTTACTTTTGCATAGAATTAAATGATCTATGGTTTCTTTTCTGTTTTTCTTGATGTCTATGTTTATTCCAGAACCATTTTGTTCTGATTATTATAGTTTTGTAGCATATGATGAAAATAGACTGTGTCTTCTAGAACTTTCTTTTTCTTTTTGTTTTAGATACCCTTACATGCTTATAGCTTTGGGGATTCTATGTAAAATTTATGAAGTTTATTCTGTAAAAATGTATTATTAACATTTTTAAATAATTTTCATTTTATCTATACACTTTTGTATCTTTTTGTAGAGTTCAATATTTACTTGTGTTCTCTTTAATCTTTTTCATCAATATTTTAAGGTCATTTTAATTTTTTTTACTTCATTCCTAAGTATTTAGTTATTTAGGATGCTATTTTATCTGGAAATTCTATCTACAACTAGTTATGAGAGACTTTTTGGTTAATACTTAAATAAAATTATCTTTAAACCAGGTATTTTGTATTTTGGGGCATAGAAATGACAGTTATTTGACATTCAATGCAATGCTCACAGCATGGTGTTTAGGAAGCACATTATCAAAGCCAGAATGATCAGGGATTTAGGGGTGATCAAAATAATCTCTTGAGCCTAAAGCATTGCTCTTGTCATAAAATCACTTCATAAGATATGATACTGATGGATTTATTTATTTTTCTGTTATAGGTTTTTGTATTGTTTTTCCTTTTGGGTTTGTTTTGATGGCTTTTTTAGCTACTTTGTGGAAGACAGGATCTGAATATGCATTCTTGGCTTGCATGGAAATTTTTATGCAAGATGGCCTCAAACTCAACAGAGCTCTAACAGGCTAATGGAAACTTGTTGAAATCTACTTGTCTACCTTCTGTCACTCTCTATCAGTCTGTTGATCTGTTTGCCTATCTCTCTAATATCTATTTTTCTGTCTGTCTATCATCTATCATCTCTGGTCTATTTATTTCCTATAAATCTTTTATCTAGATACATATATTCTTTCTATATTTCTAAGTATCATCTATTATCTGTCAATCCACTTAATCATCTGGAACACACAAATCTAGTCTCACTCTGCTACATATATGCAAATATATACATATTGAGTCAGAAATAGATATTCTTATTCTGTTAAACTCACATTTTTGCTACTAGTGAGGGTTTTAATAATTTAAATCTTGATTTCTCTCAGAATCTTTAAAAGATTATTCTGAACCATATAAAGTGCCTCTAATTATTAATGTAGAACTAATCAGACTGGCACTATAATATGCAATCTATTTCCAAGTCTACTTACTTTATAGGAGGTCTCTCTGTTAGGAAGGATAAATACCTTTTATCTTTTAAAAAAAATATTTTCCCTTTTGTACCTAGGATTGTCTTCGATAAATAACCATAAGCAAAAATTCTGTCCCTAATAGTTTATCTTACCAAAATGTGAAATGCCAATTGCTTCTTTAGAGGTGAATAATAGCTATAGGTAAGGCATGTTTTGGGATGTTAACACATTATACAAAGATGTAGAATGTAGATCTAGAAACTACCATAAGGGTTAGATGCCAAATGATAAAAAAATATGATGAACAGAATGTATGACTAAGCTTCTTATACTTTCTAAACCTACAAGCTTGCCTTAAATATCCCATGACACAATGTGCTAAAGGTTAATAAGTGTTTTAAAAAGCTTTACAAACTGATTCTGTCATTCACTCCCAAAACAACCACAAGGGCACACCCATTCTATTTAGTGGCATTTTCAATGGCAACTGAAAAACATCTTTCTTTTATCCTATAAAAAAATAGTTTGGGTTTCTTTTGTTTTCAAACAACACACTTAAATGTTAACATTGCTATTACTTAGATAAGCATATACTAACATAATATCTCCTCAATTTGTTATTAACTTCACCTCAAAATAAATTTAATTATAGTAAAAAGACACTTGTTTTTATAATTATTTCATTATTAGATACATTACTAACAGAATATTTTCCTGAAATCATTTTTGTTTTGTTGGGGGTAAGAAATGAGACAAACAAAATATAACACACAAAACTCAGACATTGGATGCATGAAAACAAGATTTTGAATTGTGGACTTATCATTCATTTTTCTTCGATATATGTGGAAATTTCTCCTTTCATAAATGGAAATATTTAAATATCCATTAAATTATGGATATTTATTAATCATATAGATTATAAATATAAAAAATCAGAATATTGTGTTATTTATTCAGAACTTTGTTCAGATTCTCCATTTTCTTCTGCTTCTATCTAGCCTTATAAAAACTTTAACTGTCTTTTACTGATTCCCCTCCAATCAATTCATTACTATTTTATACATTAAAAGTTATTTTCTTGATGTAGATTAATGCAGTTTTTAATAAAGACATGAATTTTATTATTTATAATATACCGATGACTTATCATAAAATGATAGTGTAAACCATAAGAAGCTTAAGCACATTAAAAAAATAGAATAGAGGGCTGGAGAGATGGCTCAGAGGTTAAGAGCACTGCCTGCTCTTCCAAAGGNGCATACACACAGACAGAATATTGTATACATAATAAATAAATAAATATTCAAAAATAGAATAAAGAACTCATGAGGGGAAAATATAATAAAATAGATTAACAGTTTACATCTGAAATCAAGCTTCTAAACAGACATAGTATGATTACCTGGAAGGTGTTTGGAAAGTTGTATTTTAGTTCTTTCCCAAATTTCACTATTTTCATTTATTACATCTATAGATTTATTTTGCCTAAAATTAGCATGCTCATTCATGTTTCAAAATTCTCTGAGTTGTCCCTTGGAGTGAAAGAGACAGAATTATGTGATATGTGTAAATAGGAGTTAATCTAATCTTAGACAAATCCACACTTTGCAAACTGAGTGTGGTTTGCAAAGGATTATGAGTACAATGTAGTTAGATACATTTTGACATCTTGTTTTATTGAACTTTAAATTTTCTAAAAGCTTTTAGAATCACTTACTAATTTTTAGTATGCAGGAAATCACACAGGAAAAAAAAATCAATTAGCCAACACATCAGGCTAACTTCGGACTGAATATTGAAAATGTTTCTTACCTATTGGAATAGGTACTAGGTTAATGAGATTTTAAAGTCATCTCCAGTTTTTTTACTAATTGACAATCACTTTACCTAGAAATGTTACTTGAAACAAACTTTCATAACTTAGGGTTTTTATACTTTTAATTCCCAATGTTGTTCATCATCGTACTGTATACTATTTCTCTGTTTACAGTCTAAAACCTAGAAAGTAAATGTCTGGTTGCAACAGTGGGAGGGAAAATAGAAAAAAAATGATCCCAACATAGTTAATTGGTCTAGAAATTATGTAAGAGGAAACAAGCAGCCATCATACTTATCCTGGGTTTAATGTTTGTTTATTTTTGTGGTTAAAACAGTTGGTCAAGATTGGATTTCATCCAAAATCAATTTAGAGCTATCCAAGTTATTTTTCTATGCTTTCACAGGGAGAGAGGGAGAGAGTGAGGGGGCGGGGAGAGGAGATATGGATTGTCACCTCTATTAAAGCTAAACTGAAAATATCAGAGACAAACACATCAGTTTAATAAAGTGTAAGAAAAGAAATTCAATCAATGGAACACCAAGGTCAAATTTTGAGATTGAGGAGGTTGAGGCTTTCTTTCAGAAATTCATTTCAGGGTAAGGTCAACTCATAGGGTGTTCACAGTTTATTAGAAACTGGATTATAGAAAAGAACAGAGAATTAAAAATACTTGATTTCATGAAATTTCAAGATGATTTAAAGAACAGAGCAAGAGATGGTAAATCACAAAGGGCAAGATTGTCCATAAAAGCCAGAGTTCTTGGAAAGAGAGACCACGGGCTAGATGAAGTACAGTTAAAAACAAGTTCTGGGATTGCAAATGTCAGTTGTCTGTGATTGGAATCAGAGTTATCCCATCTCATCCACATTTGCGATGTGATGGAGAATATGAAGAAAATCATAATTTGAAACTTAATGCTTCTTTTCAAATTATACAAAGTCCATATGGACTTGCTTCCAAAATAAAACTACAAAATAGCAAAGTAACCCCGATTTAACTAAAAGTTCCTCAAACAGATGACATTTACTAAATCAGGATTAGGATTTTATTTAAAAGAAAAAAAGAAATAGTTATTGAACAGTGATATAATAGCTTAAGTTCTAAATACACATGTTTTGTGAAAGCAAATTTGGTACAAGAACATTCTGCTTGTTTACATTTAATTCATTAAAGATAAGAAAGCTATCTAGAGCATGAAAAAAGTAAAGAGTTAAAAACTTTATTATGAACTCAGACTCATTCCACATTCAGTACTTAGAAGAGACTTTAAAGTTTATTAAAAACACTTCCCTTAATTACTCACTACTTAACCTTTGCTGTATCCTTAGCATTTCATTCTTTAGATCCATAAAAACCGACACCATATCTATCTGGCTATTTGGTTATATTCTAAATGGACTCTCTCCCTGTTTTTATAGCTATCCTAAATTGAGGGTAATTACTCTCTGGGTTTTATTTCTCTTATCAGTTTCTCTGCTCAGATTTTGGTGACCTGGCACAGAACAGAATGTTTCAGACGCAGGATGAAAATGGGAATATAGTGGGTAAAGTACATATGAGGGATCTAGCGCCAAGTACATTTAACTCTAGCAAGATAATCAATGATTTTACATATTTTCTTTATCTTTCAGAAAATAGAATAGTACTTGAGCAGTCATAATGAGGCATATTGAGAATGGTTTATACATGCTTAGTATTACCTTTTGATATGCAATTTTAGTGATTGGAATCAGAGTTATCCCATCTCATCCAGGTTTGCGATATGATAGAGAATATGGAATTTCCAGTCCATAAGAACTGGAAATGCTGCTGCAAAATAGGACTACTTTACTTATGGATTCTTTGCAGCTGTGGTTGCCTGCAAAGTTCATGGCAATAAACACTGTAGAATGGAGTTGGAAGAGATTCATAACCTCCACCTCCAAATAAGAAGCTATGGATAGTTGATGGCTTCTAGAAGAGGGACAGTTTGTTTTCTTTAAGGGCATGGCTCCTTGTAAGCCAACCATAATTTATTGGCTGACTCCCACACCCAAAGGCATATGGACAACACAACACAAAATGAATTTCATTATTAACAAAAAATTGGTTTTATTAAGAACATAAAGTTATTGGGATAAGAAGAAGAGTCTTCAGGGATTTGAAGGGAGTCGTTAGGGAGTAACGGTGAATATGATAAAAATAAATTATATAACATTTTTAAAGAGTCAATAAAATATTTTTAAAAGAACTGTAGATGTATAAAACTGACTGGGTACTAGTTTATATGATTTTGTGAGTTCTAATATTTGAATCATTTTTTGTTTTATAATGGGTTAATCATGATTACTTGTACATATTATATTTAGAAAAAATTTTAAAAATAAGTAATGTGTTTATGAAATAATTTTATGGAAGTTAGTTTATTAATTAAGAAAAAAGTCATAAGTGAGTTGGTAAAGTCATTACGTTCAAAATATGTGGTCAGCAAGTCTTGCTTGCCATTGCAGACTTGTTTTGACTAGGAGAAACTGATAAAAATTTGAGCTTTGCAAACAATTCAACTTTGGTTAGCACTAATAGCACTAACTGTACATAAGTCCATTTCTAGACAAAGCAAAATGCATCCTAGATATTAATGAGCCTGAATATCTGGAAATATGAAATCTGTTGTAGCTAAAATACAATATGCAGAAATCCTGATACACATTTAAAGATAATTAATGCAAAACCCATAATATAGCTGTTGTCAAAGATTGTTTCTTAGGCTACAACTATAGGTATTATTAGAAATTTAAACAGACATAAACACTCCCAGTTTACATCTGAAGGTGACTGTTTCAGAAACCAGAGTGTGTGGCTTAGAAAGCTGTACATGATCTACTTTGATAACTGATGTACAGTACATTCACAAACAAAGCATTCAAGTATTTAGGAAAAGGACATTTAGTAATTTATTTATTTTCTTTTATTCTTCTCTCACACATTACAACCTGACCTCAGTTTCCCCTCCCTCTACTTTTCCCAATCTTCCCCACTACCTGTCCCCTACCCCTGCTACCTAATCCACTCCTTCTCCATTTCCCATCAAAAGAGAACAGTTCTAACAGGGTTATCAACTGAACAATATATAATGAAGAGAAGGCATCTTGAGAGAGAAATTTTGATCCATATATTAGAAAATCAGTAAGAAATAAAAGAATATTGAGGGTTTCTTATATTCCACAGTATATATTTAAATTTTATAAAACTAAACACATTTATATCATGCTAAAGGAGGCAAAGTTATCAGAGCTGTTTCTCTAATTGCTCACGGTTGTCATGGTTTCAGGTGAGAAAAGATGCATTTGGAAGTCAGTGAAAACAGAGGGGGTATTTGAGAATATAGCATCCAGTAAGATATAAAAAATATGTTTGGACATAAAAAGGAAAAAATAAGACAACACAAGATAAGAATTAAAAGAACTCTGCCCACAATTACCAAGGCTGAATGAATACTTTAAGTCCAAATGGGAACTATAGTCTCAAAGAAGCCATGGAGATAGGATGGGGTGGCCATCAAAAGATAGCTGCTAAGCTGGATCAGCTGCCAGACTCTAAGAAAGCATGAGGTAAGAAGCAGTTTTTATTTTAAAGCACTGTACTCTTGATATTTGTTTTGCAGTAATAGAAAATAAATGCATTTTAGGATCAATTGTATGCTGTTTTAATACCTACAAATATGGAGAGTGCATTTTGCCACTGGCCAATAGGGAGAGAATCAAAGGACTTCTAGACACGGAGATGTGTACACTAAGTTAAATAGCGTATAGAGTGTGCACAGATTTATCACAGTTCTGACAGCACATCTCACAATTATGTCACTATTATGTGTCTCCTGACTTTTATTTTACCTTTTCTATAAAATGGTAACACTGATGGAGTTTAAAAAGATAGACTCTTATTTATTTATTTATTTCTAATTTCTGTTTCTTGGTTTGATTTGAAATACAGATAACAAAGATAGTGAGTTTAAGCCCCAAGTGACTGATGACAATAGAGTTATAAATTGAGGTGGGGGATTGTCAGCAAAGATTAACTCTTGAGCAAGTGCCCCATGAAGAAGACAGGTATAGTAAGTGGAGTTAGCCAGACCCTATACGATGCCCCTTCTCAGGCAGAATGAAACAGTCCACATGGTGTCATTTGGAGAAATGATGTCCCATAAGGATAAGCACAGAAAGTCCATGAGGACTCTATGTTAGGACAATTAGTTATTAACACTGTATTTTACATAGCCAAGAGACAGTCAAAGCCTACATGCATGGCATAACCCTTTCCAATATAAACAAAGAATGATAATTTGGGAACTCTTTAGTCTGTCCATATAATAGATTCTAAATTTAAGATATTGCTTTCAACAATAACACTGTATAACAAATTAGAGTATGAACTTGCATTCTGTTAAAACATTTGAAAAAGAGAATAAGTATGCAAGAGTCTCTCTTAACTATTAAGAATGTAAAGTACAGCCAGGTGGTACCTTTAGTCCCAACACTTGGGAGGCAGAGGCAGGCAGATCTCTTTTAGTTCAAGGCCAGCCTTGTATTATAGAGCTAGTTTCCAGGACAGGCTCCAAAGCTACAGAGAAACCCTGTCTAGAAAACCAAAAATTAGAAAACAATGTAAAGTATATATGTTCAACACTAGATCAGCTTTGTAAAGTTGCAGACTGTCCCTCATTCATTTCAGTGAATATAAATATAGATGTGGATATGTGCATAATAATGGACCTCAGGACAATGCACATCTTTGAGAAAATTCTATCTGTTTTGGTTTGAAAAGTGAGAATAAAATTAAAAGAGGGTGCCACACACCCAAATCCCACTGTGATAAATCAGCCTGATTAAATCCCTTAGCTTTCTATCTTCAGTGATTGACTAAGGCTGGAAAAACCTGGAAGACAGAACCAAACACCCATAGCATAGAGGTTAATGAAGGGAGCATTCCACCTGTTCAGGTCTGATAAAGGAACTGAATTTTGCCCAAAAGTATTTCAAAATTGTTTTGTCCTGATAACTCCTTTTGACATTCATTTCTTCCTTAATATCAGTAACTGTCTTTTTCATGACTGTGCAGCCATTATAGGTTCATTTTAATACATTTTTAAGATATAGAAGTATCTTTAGTTTCCAATGTTTGTAAATAAAAATAGTGATGAAGGATTCTAGAGGTGTATTAAGTTTTAATTTCAATCATTTACGTGTGTAGTTTAATTTATATAAGGAAAATATGGACTATATCAGACACTATAGCAGAATAAGATTTTTGTAAGACTGAGAAAGGAATAGGGTATTTTGCATTAAAGGGGATATGAGACTTTTGACAATGAACAGGCAGACTAAGAATTTTCAGATGACTAAGGTAGGGATGTGTTGGGGACCAGCCAGCCCCAATAAAAAACATTTCTTACCAGTGTAGAGGTGTGGAAAAAATGAAGACACAATTCACACAACAGTATTAAGATGGAGTTTTAGGGATTATTCAGATCCTGAAATCACCAGCATTTATTTTTTTTATCAAGGTACTGCAAGAGAAGATAACAAAAAGCTTCATTATCAGTCTGTTTCCTAGGTAGGAGGAATGACTCAAGTCACATTCACATTCACTTGGTCAGCATTTGGTCACATAGACTGAAAATAACTCCTTTCCAGGTGACTTCATAGTTACAATGGAAGGAGCAGAATCATTTTAGCTATCCTGACCACCTGTTAGGATGGTGCTGAGTTTGCTTTACTTCAAAAGAAGCCAGGCAACCACCTCCTGTGTGAAAGGTATAAATTATGCCTGTAAGCCCATCAGATTCTCTGATAACCAGACAATGTGGTAATGGGCCCACATTTTTTGACCCTACAGGGATGTAATTTTTACCTATTATAAAAGGACTTAGGGTTCTGAGATGGTCCAAATGTGATGTCTCCCACAGTCTAAATCATTTAAACTATTGTACTCCAAGTGATAGTGATGTTTGAGGAAGATTAAGAATCTTGACCTAGCTGGAGAAAATATTACCCTTGAGGTGGGCTTTGTAAGCTTAAGACCTCCCATTCATCCTTCTTCTAATCCTCTCTCTCTTTTTTCTGTCTGTCTCTATCTGTCTCTCTCTTACCCTCTCTCTGTCTTTCAAGTTATAAACTTACATATTGCTGTTTCAGTCACTATGCCTGCCTGTTGTCATGCTTTCCCACTATCATTGTAAAGGACTTCTATCCTCCTAGATCCATGAACCAAAATAAATTCATTTTCTATAAATTACCTTGGACATGGTGTTTTATTACAGCATCAGAAAAGTGACTAGTACAAGGTTAATATCCAGTAAAACACACCCCCCCACACACACACACAAAGGCTGTCAAAATTTATGGTCAATATTCTTTGCTCCTCAACCAAAATATGGTTAAAGAAAATGTGGTACATTTACACAATGGAGTACTATTCATTGATAAAAAGCAATGACATCTTGAAATTTGCATGCAAATGGATGGAACTAGAAAATAAAATCACTGAATGAGGTAGCCCAGACCCAGATATACAAACATGGTATGTACTTAATTATAAGTCAATATTAGATGTAAAGCAAAGGATAACCAGCCTATAGTCAACTGTCCCAGAGAAGTTATGTAACAAAGAGTACCCTAGGAAAGCAAATATAATTTTACAATCAATCACTCAAATAGCTATTGCTATTAAGTTTCAAGAAAAACCTAGAGTTAATTACTATTGCTGTATTGCTATGGGATAATGCTCTTGTACCCTATACAGATTTGTCACTTGTATTGGTTTAATAAAATACTGATTGGCCAGTTGTTAGGCAGGAAGTATAGGCAGGGTGACCAGACTAGGAGAATTCTGGGAAGAGGAAAGGCTCAGTTTGCAGTGACCAGCCAGATAAAAAGGAAGCAAGATGAGAATACCTCACTGATGAAAGGTACAAAGCCATGTGGCTAACATAAATAAGAATTATGGGTTAATTTAAGTTGAAAAAACTAGTTAATTATAAGCTGGAGCTAACAGAACAAAAGATGTGGGATGTCCTTTTGTATACATGTTACTTTTATTGGAAAGTGAAAAAAACTGGTTCAGCCAATTGCTCAGCAGAGCAAAGTCACACAGAAAATTTAAACAGAGATACAGAGAGAGAGGGTGCACAGAGTCATGGAGATGCCATGTAGCTGCCGAAGGAGAAGGACACACCAGAATATTACCCAGTAAGCCAGAGCATCGTGGTGATACACAGAGAAAGATATGGGTTAATTTAAGAAGTAATAGTTACTTAATAAGAATCCTAAGCTAATAGGCAAAACAGTGTGGTAATTAATATAGTTTCTGTGTGACTATACAGGTCTGGGCAGCTGGAAAACAAAAAGGCCATCTCTATTTACAAGTGGCACCCAACGTGGAGCAATTACATTCACATGAAGTTGAGAGAGCTTGGGAAGGAAATCTAGACAAAAAAGAACAGAGTTAAGCACAGCTTCTTGGTAGCTACATCTTTTTCAGATCCACTCTGTTTTCTGACAGTAAGCAGAGGCATGGCTCCTTTAAGATAAGTCTTCCTGGCTAAGGGTTAGCAGCAAAAATTTTTACATCTTTAAGATCAGGCTTCCTGGTTCATGCTGGTAAAACAAACTCTGGCTCTTTTGGGAGGTGCTACACTTAAATGGGATCTATGAGCAGCTTGTTGCATCCAGGAAGCAAACATCCAGCCTCCTACTAAAGCTTGTTAAAAAATTGCTTAATGGCAACATAGACCCACTGCTTCTCTGGAGCTGCGACCATGTGTATGGCTTGCAGAGGTGGTGAACATGCCTCAACCATGTTGGACTGGGCAGAACAAATAGGCAGGGTCACAGCATTGGTTCTAGTCATACTTACTTAATATTGAAAAAAGTACTCCTGGTCAGAGAATGATTAAAGGTATGCAATAAAGACAGATTCAGATAAAAAAAAAACTGAATTGGTCACAGTGTTGAATAAAGGTACATAGGCTTTGGAGAGAGAAAAAGAAGAGTACAGACAGTTATAAAAAGCAATAGGTTTAATATAAAAGAGTACAGACAGCAATAGATTAAAGGGGTAAAAAGAGTAAAATAATAAGCCATGTAAAGATGGAGTATACACTGAGAGTCTGGATAATGTATATTATTGTCTTTTATTTAAATTTTGTGACTGCAGACACCAATTTTAAAATTTGATATTTAAAAAATTTGATTGTTAAAATTTGATTGTTAAAATTTGATTGTTAAAATTTGATTGTTAAAAATTGATATTGGGGGATGAAAAGTTAAACTAACATAAAGTTATCTTGACTTCAAAATTTGACTCTGAGGATATGTTACTTTTAAAAAGAGGCTCTGCTTTTGTTTCTACAGAAGATGAAAACCTGTGGAGTCCTTCAGGGATAATGTGGTTTGATGGAACAATACTCCCTGAAAGGTCTCCATGAATTCAAAAAATACTTCAGCCAACAAACAGCAGAAAGCAGTTTAGACAAAACTATGTACCAATTTTCCAAAATGATTGTTTATAAATGTTTGTTTTCATTTAAAGGGGGTTAAATATAAGTGATTATTAATCATAGTCAATTTCAAAAATGAAATAATGGAGATATAATATAGAGATGAATACATTAGACTGGTATGGATTTTGATTTATTGATAAAAATTTAAAGCCAGTTTTGTTATATGTATTTTTGTTCTTGTTTAAGGTATATTTAGACAACTCATTTTAAAATGTAATATATAATTAAAATTTCAGATTAATATTTATTTATAATAGTCAAACTTGTAGTCATGATAGTTAGGTTTTCTTGATATACAGAGATATATTTCAGAATGAAAAGTATTCTTCAAATATTTCCAACTTTAAAGAACATGTCATTTAAAAGGTTTTAAGAACATAGAATTCTCTCCACAGTGAGGAATGTTTGTTTCTGGCAGCACTAATTCAGAGAACTTGATGAGCATTGAAGAAACTTGTTATGTAATTTGCCTTCAATGTGACAAGGATATACATTTGGGCAAGAAACTCCTCTTGTCTGGACTGCTTGATGGTATGCTCTATGAACTGTACATGTAGGACCCATAGAAAATTGACTGCTGAACATTCCAAATGATGAGGTCATCCTTCAGGGTTCCTGCTTCACAGAAGAAACCACCAGACATTCTTCAGGACTCAGAAAAAAGTAACTGAACAGTCTGTCATCTTTCCTGCTTCATGGAAAAGTCTACCAGATACTATGGGTCCATAGGCTAAAGATGCATGCGCCAACGTTGCAGAAGAACTTAGACTGACCATCCACCAGTAAGATGTCTCTGTCAAATCTAAAGTTATGGAAGCTGCTAACAATGCATTTCCTCTGTACTTAGGTAATATTGTATCCTTCTGAGGTCTTTGGTAGAGTTGAAGACTATATAGTTTTTCTTTGTTATGATAAATAATCAATTAAATATAAAACTTTAGACTCACAAAGATATGATAGATGATAGAGAATTTTCCTTAATTTGCCAAATGTAAATGGACTAAACATTGAAGCTGTAATCCTTGCTTGATACCTCTTTTGTTATATGTAATTTTACTGTGTTAAAGTCAAAATCTTTTTTTATATTCAGACAGAAAAGGGGAGATGATGTGGGATGTCCTATGCTATATGTGTTGTTTATATTGGATAATGAATAAAGCTGTTTTTGCCAATGGCTTAGCAGAGCAAAGCCAAGTGGAAAATCTAAGGAGGGCTAAAGAGAGAGAGATTGAGCAGTATCAGGGAGATGCTATGTAGCTGTCAATGGAGAAGAACATGACAAAACCTAACCTGGTAAGCCACAGCCTCATGGTGATACACAGATTAATAGAATAAATGGGTTAATCTAATATATAGGAGTTACTTAATAAGAAGCATGAGCTAATAAGCCAAACTGTTGTATTTAATATAGTTTCTGTGTGGTTATTCTGATATGAGCAACCAAGAAACTAAAAAGCAGTCTCCACATACAGACAAACACTTTGTAATTGTTATAAGCCTTTTGTATTTCTTTGGTACTGAATGACTGCAAGACTGGGTGATACAGGAACACCATTTACATAATGGCACCCAATGTGGGGTGCAAATTCATAAAAAAGCCATTTGCCTGAAGCTTTTTAGCCACCAACCAAGTCCAGAGCTCACATTGGAATTCTAGCACTAGGTTATGGAAACCCAAACCTAGCCACCTGGGTTCAGGAGAAGAACTCCCTTCTGTTCCAGCTTATCTTCCTCTCTTGCTATGTCCCTCCATGCCATAATGGTGCCCAATATGGGGCAAAAATTTCCACATAAAACCTGAGAAATCCTTTTAAAAGGGAATTTTAGACATAGAAATAAACAAAGTCAATCATACCATCTTGGTAGCAGAATTGTCTCAGGTAGGTTCTGTTTGCTAAAGGTGATCAGAGGCATAGTTCCTTTAAGAGAGGCTTCCTGACTCAGTATTAGCAGGAAAACCTCACAGCTCTTTTAAGAGGTCCTGCCACCAAACTCTTAAGGGTGTTTATGAGCAGCCACCAACATACTTCTTGATGGTAGACCTAGAAATTCCACTGACTTGTGATAAGAAAAATATGGCTCCTTCCAGTATCTCTGCCATGAAGCTAGACCCTCAGAAAGTCAAGGAGTGGGGAAAAATCAGCTGTAAATGCTACAACTTTAATCCTAGCCATCCCACTTAGCAAACTAAAGACCCACGTGATCAGAAAAAGATAGAGATATACAATAAAGACAGATTCAGAAAGAACAAGACCTATAAACAGTTTGAAATGTGTTTAAAAATATGCATAGCCCTGAGATACAGGCTTGAAAAAATCTTCTGTGGGAATGGATGTCCCAGATCATCCAACATTTCAGAGCATCTCTGTTGTAGTTTCCTTTAAGTTTTACATCCAGAACAGTTTCAAGACTGTTGGATGAGATGTTTCAGCCTCAAAGAATACCCCAGTCAATACTTGACCATAACCCTAAATTTTGTTTTGGTCCTGCAAGATTATCAGCAGGAATTAGCCTAGAAATCTATGCCCACATTCCCAAAGAGTGTATTATGGATGCTTGTCTTTGTTTAGAATGTTGGCTATTATGGATAATGGTCAGGAAAAACCTAAACAAAGGAAATTAGATTTGAAGTTTTTGTTTTGAAAATAAAAAAATGGGGAATTATTGTGGGAAAATGCTCTTGTACAGTATACAGATTTACTATTTGTATTGGTTTAATAAAACTCTCTTTGGCCAGTAGCCAGGCATAATTTATAAGCAGGACAACAAGACTAAGAGAATTCTGGGAAGAGGAAAAGCAGAGTCAATCAGTCACAAGCCAGACACGGAGGAAGCAAGATGAGAATACCTCACTGATAAAAGGTACAAAGTCAGGTGGCTCATCATAGATAATAATTATGGATTAATTTAAGTTGTGAGAGCTAGTTAATTGTAAACATGAGCTAATAGACCAAACAGTTTATAATTAATATAAGCTTCTATATTGCTTTGCAACTGAACAACTTTGGGACCAGGCAGAAGAGAAACTTCCATTTACATATTACCTTTAAAATAGTTTATTTATTCACCTCTGTTGGAGAATATTCTTTCACACTGTGAAACCCAAGTTTGCATTTGCGTTAATTAAATAAAATTAACCTAGGGTCCAGAGGCTGAGTTAACAACTAGTTAAAAGAAATTATGTTAGAGCCTCAAGGGTGGGGTTTAGAGGGTTGCAGAAACTTGATATTCAAAGTCTTTATCATAAATAGAATGGTAGAGATTTAGTTAAAGCTTCATTGGCAGTGAAAAGGCCAGCGACTGGAGGAAAAGAGTTCCCACCAGGTTACAATCTCAGCAGCCATGTCGCTGCTTATAAAAGCAGGCCCATAACTGTGGAGTAGCAAGTGTTGACTGAAATTGCAGTATATTAAGGCACAGCCACTGTGCAGAAGTTAAGACTGCACAACTGCAGTTGTCTTATTAAAATGAAACCATGACACCCCCAGAATTCTGTGCATTCATTGAAGCATATATGTTAATCTCTGTCTCCTTTCGCCTTTTCAAAGAAATAGTGCTGGAAATAGGACTTAACACAGTAAGTTTATGTTTCTAGGTGTCTTTGAGATATTCCATGCCTTTATAAACATTTAACTAGTGGCAACCAAAAAATAAGGGCTTGTAGTCCTGCATGGCAGTAAAAGTTCTATTATCCCATGAGTTTGACATATAATGTTTTATGTCAAAAGAACCACCGATGTGGAGTATTTTTTAACTTGTATATTACCAAATTTAAAATGTGGATGACCTTATAAATCTCATAGGCATTATATTGTGAAAAATGAAAAAAGCAGCGTAGAAGGCCAGCTATCATATGGCGTGTGAGAACAGACTTCAATCACTTTATGCTAAGTACTACATTTGAGGTTGCTGAACGTTCCTGTGTGATACAGTTGAGAACTTCATTTTAGTGGATATTTAGCCTTGAATTATTGTGTAAACTTAATCTTCCAAGAGAAAAATCGACTGAAGAAAGCACTTATCTCATGCCAAATTTTACTTCTTCCTTGAGTTTAAATTCTGTCTGTGGGGTTGTGAATGTGAAAATCTTACTATAGTGACACTGACACATGTAGACTTAATTCTACTTCATTGAAGAAAAGAATTGATTATAGAAAATATGGAGAACTTGCTGGTTCTGAGATAAGGAGCAGTTCTACATGAAAGACTTGTCTTCAACAATTTGTCAAATATTTGTGGATAAATTCCTTAATCCAAATATTATTGCTATTCGCTTGGATTGTAAACCTATTCTGGATCTTAGCACAAGGTCTCTTTCTAAATTTTATGGGCTTTGTCTGTGAAGTAATTGTGCTTTGTGTTGGACAAAGCATCACATTTTATCAATTGTGCTTTGAGACTATAACACATACACACAGAGACAGATTTACATGTGTCCTATTTATCAGATAAACTCGCCAAAGCAGCCCTAGAAATGTCAGCAGACCTCCTGGAGGCAGGAAGTGAGACTCATTTTAATTTCAAAATAAATTAATTTTGAATGAAATCAAACCTATTTTCACATTCATTAGGGCAACCTGGTCCGAGTGAAAAATTGTAGATTTTTAATCAGGACATTTCCATTGGTTTTCTTTCAGTCCCACAAACTCATAAATCAATTCCTGTCTGTCAACCATTGTAAATTTATCAGTTCTTATGAGTAGATGTGACAGCAAACTGTTTTTTAAATCTACAAGGCTATATCTCTGTTAGTGAGCCAAATAATCCTGGCCTCTATGACACTTCTCTGTATTCTAGACAGTATTTATTCCAGATTGTGTAAACTATGCTCAGTAACAGATGAAGATGGTGTGTAACTACATACACATCAGCAAAAGTCATGACACTGGGAGTGTATATTATTTGAGGATAGTAGAATAAAAATAAATTGAAATGAAATTAATAAAGCAAGACACACAAAATATTTTATGCAAATATTCCTAGCAATAAAAATACATATATGGTAATTTTAATTGCAGAAATCAATAACTATTAGCAACTTTGAAACTCATTCTTCTGATCTTTAACACTTTTGTATACACAGTAAACATTAAAGTGTGGGTAAGAAAACGTGAGATGTGCACATCCACAGCTTTATGCATAGCCAGAAGTCTCAGCAGACTAATTAGAAAGATCATATTTTATGGAAAGATCTTGCTTCTTACTTTCTTGGTCTCTCATAACTGTATAAAATTTAAATACATGAAGTTTGACTCCGTCTGAGAGAACAGAGAAAGAAATGCTAAGTAGACCTACAGGCAGGCTAAAAATGGGAATTCTTTGGGCCTGTAATTTTTGTACCAACAAAAGGCCTTTGACATGGTCACAGGGAAAACGCTCTGGTAACCTGACGAGCAAGGTATTTGGATCTTACAGAATGTATAGAGCTCCTCTGAACAGTCATTTCTCAGGCCAACTGAATACACACAAGACAGTCAATAGTACTAATTGGTGTCCATCATTTTTTCTTACCAGTTATGTAGCTCTGTAATTGAAATGCTCAGTAACAGTTTTCTACCTAAATTCTAATGATGCCCTTTATAATTTTCTCTTTAATGCAGTTCCTGAACTTTAAAAGGTTGTTCACTGCCAAATGTCGGTTCATTGTGAAGGGCTGTATCGAAAACCTACTGCTCTGAAAAAAAAAACAAAAACCACAATGTTCATTCTGCCTGTTCAAAATCATGTTGTCTGGTCCTGTGCTTAAATGTCTCATTAATTCTCCCTCATTAAAAAGAAATACTAGTGAAATATCACTTGAAATTAACAATTTATATTCTAATTTTTAAAACTGCCTATGCGAGACATCCAAAAATAATATTTTCAAGGAATAAGTTCAGTAAATTTATTAAATGGCACAAAACTGTTATTAGCAGTAGTGAATTATATTTTACAATAATTTATTAATTCCTTAATAATTTCATATAATGTATTTTGATCATACCCACTATTCTTTCCACTTCAACTCTCATACCAGCCTCTTTTTTTCTTAATGATCAATCATTTGCAGTTTATACCAGTGATATTCTCAGTGATTTGGGGCTCTCCCCTGGAGCATAGCAGGCCTACCAGGGACATAGCCTTAAAGACAATGACTCACCTTCCCCTAGCATTCATATATATTCATAGGTACAATAGTGGAATTTTTTATTACTTCAATTAGAAATTTCTAGTAAATAATTGCAAATATAGCCTATGCCACAGAATTTTCTAGATAAAATCCAATTTTGCATCTTATTGTTATTGGAGAAGCATTTCTTCTTTTCTCTATTATATTGTTGAATTGAAGATCTCCTTGTCACTTTTCTGGCATTATTTGAACAAATTGTGTGAACCATAAATTCTTAAGATACTCAAGATACTATTTTAATTTTAATATAGTGAAAATAAAGGACCTCCACAATATTTCAGAATAGCTTATTTTTATTACTTTGTTATCTTAAAATTTAGTGGTACATCTCATCTTGTACTGAGAAAATGTAGATTATGTTCTATTGGACACACATGCACACATTCACACACACATATGACATCTAAAATTTAATGTTATTAAATTTAGAAAATCAAAGTTAAAAGCATTGGTTGTATGTATCAGATTATAAATCCACTGCATTGTTTTCTTTTTATACCCATTTAAATCTAGTCTCTATAAGCTTCTTCTATAAACGTGTGTATCATTTGTTGGGTTTCACAGTTTTGGGATAATAATTATTTAAGTTTTCATTTGATATGAAGCAAAGTTAGAGTTATTTGCATGCAAAATATTCTCTTATGAGGAAAGATAATTATGATGTATGCCATAAAATTAGTCTAAATGTCATAGCTCGGTGGCCAGCCTGGCCACACTTTATCTAATTAAAGAAATACTACACATTTTGTATAATGGCAGCCTAGATGTTAAACAATGGTGCATAGAAAAGAGAGTAATACCCTTCATAACCCTTTAAACATCCACAGTGCTTATGACTGAGGACTGAATGACAGTTTGAAAACAAGGTCTAGAAGCATATGCTCCATGTCTCATAAGAGTAGAATGCCTATGAAGCAGACATCATTAACGAAAAAAAATCTCAATTTTTCATGTTTGACAGTTATGTTAAATATATGATTTACTCTATAACCAAGACAAGAAAGGGAAATAGCAGCAACTTAAATTTCATTTCCTAGTTTAAGGGTAATGTGTGTGTGTGTGTGTAAGTGTATGTATATATAAGTATATATATATGCATATATATTGCTAAAATCAATTGTCATAAGAAGAAAGGAAAAAAGCCAACTTGAACTTGACACCTAGAGACATTAATCATATTAAGGTTTCAATGGAGCTTCAGTCACACCATGTTCCATGGAGGTCATTGGTGAACCTCAGAATGATGGTGCTGTACCTTGGGACATAGTTGGGAGGACTGTCTTTGTCAGAATACAGACTGCTTTGTGGAACATATTGGCTGGCAGACCTTACAGTTCCTTTTAAAATGTGGCCTTTGTCTGCTACAGTGTGTGTTACATTGCTTTAAATATGGCACCTCAGAGATAAGAAAAGCGCTGGTTGTAAATGGTAAGTTTTCATGTGAGTAAATTGACTGCGCTAACTTTTACCCCTTAGAGGACAGAATCAGATGCAGGGTGAAGCTTGAGGAGAATTCTCTTAGCATTTTCCTGTTTGCTCAGAGGAGGAGGAACATGCTTACATCAGCTTAATGCCCACCAATGAGCACTTACTCTCCTACAGTCAGTGTTGGCACCAACAGTCACCCAGAACGGTCTTATAGTCTACAGAAACGTTGCCCCTCTATCTAGAAAATCCTTCTCAACTCTTACCTGCTCCCAGCCAATCTGAACAAGCCCTACGAAACAGTTTTAACGAAACAGAATTCCTTAAAAGTCTCACCAAACAGTAAACCATTCGAAGTTTCAACACATACATTTTTCCTCTCCTCATTTCTTTCTGTGATTCTCACTTCATAAATAAAATTACATAGGGCTTTTCTATTCTAAATTCAGAGGCAATGAACATTATGCAGTTCAACAGCTTTCCCCAAAGCCTTTACCAGGTGTGGGAGAAAGAGTCCAGGCCACTGGACTTTATGGACTGGAAAACTGCAGTAGAATACAGTTATTTGAAGGTGGCCTCAGTACCTCAACCTCATGTAATCTCACACTATGTGGGTGACTTTGGAAAAGTCAAATGTGTAGCACCTCAATCAACTAGCCTCTCCAATTACATTATCTTTTTTTTTTAGAAGGGGTAGATGGAACTTACTTATGAGACACATAAAGAAATACATATTTTAGTTTTATAAATGAAAGGTTTTACAAGCAATATAGCTCACAGATAATAAGGATTTATAATATTAAGCAATGCAGCAGCCTACAGAGGTGATTAGGTGGTTAAAGCAAGTGCGATGGGCTGAGTTCTGAGTCCCAGAACCCAGGTAAAGACAGACATGCAGTGCAAACCTACAATAGTATTGTTTTCATTTCTAATTGAAGATGGAGTTGGAGTCAGAAGAATTAAAGGAGGCTCATCGGCTAGTTTACCTGCCATATGCAGGAGTGAAGAAGAGACCCTGTTTCAAACAATGTGGAAGGTAAGGAGAGATGCCCAGGGTTGTGATCTGACCTCCATACATGTGCTGCAGCATGCATGCAACTACATTCACACGTAAATAAATTTGCACATCTACACACACAACACACACACAAATATAAAAATATAGTATGAGAATTCTGAGTGAGCATAAAATTACTCCTAAATGAAGTTATCGACTTTATCAAGATTTAGTAATTGAAGGAAGATTTATTCATATTTTGAAACCAGTATTTTTGAAAGATTATAAGATCAGTCACCTACTCTCATTTTAAATCTTTTGAAATCTCTTGTATAGCTATTTGAAGACAATTTCAACTTTTATTGAGAACTGTTTCTTTGCATATATCTGGAATCGTGATTAGACACAGTACAATACCATTGGCAAAGTATGTCATCCAGCAAAAGAAATAACTCCTGGAAATGGAATAGTCTATCAAAGGAACATCATGTCAAATCATCATGCTGTATTTGGAAATGAATGCTGAAGGGAAGCAAAAATGTTCGATTACTAACTGGAGAAATATCCTTATCAGTGATTTTAATTAAAATGTCAGAGTAGCTATTATCTGAAAAGACTAATGCCACCATTGTAATAAACATATCAGGGGTAGTTATTTGTCATATCAACGGGTACTAACATGTCTTTAAGCTAATTTTTATGGATTTATATAATAAATTGAGAGATCTGAGCCAATCTTTACTTTCTACATTTTTTAAAATAATTGTTTCTGACTACACTAAGATTTGTTCTTATAAGAAAATGTATATGGTTAAGACAAAAGCTCACTGTTTTTCTTCAGAAGCAGAGAATGTATTTATCAAGAAAATGTAAATGTGGGAGTAGGATGCAGTTGTTAACATAAAAGAAAAGGGGATTTTCTGCATTTGTATTTCTGCATGTCATTAAAAAGCAAAACACAACAAAAAGAAAAATACCATACAAGCAAAAAACTTACCAATATGGACAAGGGAGAAATCTCAGTAGGTAAAACGCTGTCACACAAGTGTGAAGGGAACACTTTGAATCCCCAGAACCCACACAGAGTCAGAAGTGGTAGCGCACACATCTGTAATTGCAATGCTTCTAAGACAACATGAGTTCACACCCAGATTTACACACATACGAACTCTCAGAGACTAATAAATAAATATTTCCCAAGCCAGTTGAGGGCAAGCTACTAGGAGTGGGTGAGGAAGATTCCATATGTTGAAAACTGAAAAAGGAAATGTATGAAGATGCAATTCAGACAGAGGCCAACTAATGTGATATTTGATTTACGATTCCAGTTTTTAAGAAATACCATCATTGATCTTTTTTACATGATCAGTCAATGGATATTTCTCAGTCAACTAGTGAGGAATAATAAAATAAGAAAGGACAGTTTACAGCGGGGGCATGCTTTGGAAGTAGAAATTATTCTTTTATCAGAAAATAATTTCTACAAAAGTATTAAAAAGTCTTTATGATTTGACAGTAATGCTGCTGAATATGAGGTGCAGTGTCTGAGTAACAGTAACTTGATAACAAGAAGAGCACCTTGCAGACCCGATGGTTACAGGGTGCAGGTGGCAGGTGCAGTGAAGGTGTGAGCTGAATATTAATTTCTTACAGGATCACATTCTACTTGTTCTCTGAAACATAGGATTTTTCCCAGAAGGTGACATTCAAGGATCACATTTCCAAGGTTGTTTGCAAAGTTTTCAAAGTAATGAATGTTACACCTGCTTTTCAGACACACAGAACTTCTTGCCAAGTATATACTTAAAGGTCTCACTTAAAAGGTTATGTATTTTGGCTAGTGTGGTGTTTCAGGGAACAAGGAGGTCTACAGCATAAGCCTGATCGTACGAGTTTGATCCCCAAAACTCACAGTTGAAGGAGAGAAACAACTCTAAATGTTATCATCTGACTTCCACATATGTATGATATAGGCAGACCCCAGTCATGTATACACATCACACACACATAGATACACACACACACACACAAAGAGAGAGAAAATCACATAAAGAAGAAA
The DNA here is from genome assembly GCA_001685095.1 of Ellobius talpinus. Taxonomy (NCBI): domain Eukaryota; kingdom Metazoa; phylum Chordata; class Mammalia; order Rodentia; family Cricetidae; genus Ellobius; species Ellobius talpinus. The sequence continues at coordinate 23,320 of LOJH01010193.1, forward strand.
TTTAAACTACTGCTTAGAATCAGCAGTAACAACTCTGAGAACTATATTTGAAAAAGCAAGCACCTAGTTTTTATTTGAGAGGCTTAATAAATTACCTTGCCACACTGTTTATTAGGATTGGGAAAGCAATGAATGATTTTAGATTCATATGACCAGACTTGAAATTATTCTCAAATGCAAAGATGTAAAAGATTTCTGAATATCACAAAAGTTGGCTTTCATTTTCTTTTTCTATAAAATGAAAATAATAGTGTCAAACACTTTTTAGGAGAATTCATTATAGATAAATTTCTGAATTTTCTAGGTCCTTGCCTGATAGACAGACGCTGTATGACGAGTGCTGATTTCTCTCTACATCTGGGATTAGAGACACTTCTGATTTTCCCTACGAACATAATCTTTCTTATTGATATGTAGAAAGAAGAGAATACATTGCAACTTTTTCCCTATGCTATTCCAAGTGAAGCCTTCTATCCCAAAAATTGCGATTTTAAAGCTAATGTTAGTGATCTACTTATATTTCATTTATTTCATAGAAACAAAAGAACAAATGTATTATGCTATTGTTTATATTTAGAGAGAAACAGTTTTTTGCAGAATTTCCCAGTGCTACTAAAAAGTTAACAGCTGTTGGCAACAGAATTTCATCTCACATTTTAATTTTACAAGATCACAGCATAGCATATGTGCTGGCCCTCTGGGTGCAAAGTTGTCAACAGTTCATCAATGAGCAGCTATGCTCCTAATGGTAGAGGGGAAACAATTAATCCTGAAGATGAAGCTAAAATAATCTCACTATTAGTGAAGTGTGTGTGTGTGTGTGTGTGTGTCTGTGTGTGTTTAACTGAATAATGTAATCAGGATTTTATGACCTATTGTAAGTACAATAAATCAATTTTGTAATATTGTTCAACTTTATTTGTTTTAATATCCAGATATAACTTGGTGTTGTTGCACACAATGAAAAAAATAGATATATGTGCCAGGGAAGCAAGCCATAAAAGACAAATTTATAAGTTACATAGAAAAAATAATAGATTCTAGCACAGAATATCACTCCTTGGTTCATTCTGAAAAGTTTCATCTTTTACAAGTCTCATATTTACTGTCTAGAAAATAATGATCATGGTACAAATTTTAGGAGGTTCACTTAAGAATTAAGATAAAAACTGAACTCTTAAGTATATTTTCCAAGACATTGTAAGTTTTCTAAATACATGCATTGACTTTTGCTTGATCATATAATGTTAAATATACATTGCAATTCTGAATAAACCTCTTCTAGATAGAATAAACTTCTATCCAGTCAAATATACCTATTAAACACTAGCTGTTCCAGCTCCCTTTTCTCTTAGACTTCAATTTGTTCTATAACCAATCCTAAGGGGTCAGGACTTTGGGGCTTTGCTGGATAACACAGATGGGTTTTCTGCAATCTAGTTTTTTCAATATTTATGGTGATAAAAATAACATCTACAAAGCATTCCTGTCAAAATACTGAGTTTGATTAAGCCTCTTATTACTCAGTCATGCAGAATTTTTTCATGAACATATTTCAAAGGGTATAGCTATATATTATACTTATTTACCTGTTTTAATGGGATGTGAAATGATTAGAATTTTTATAATGCTTTAAAAGTTTCACTGACAACAAACTTATGTGAGGGGTTTTAAAAAGTCAGCATTGTAAAAGAAAATACAAAGAGAAGTTTCTTTAAGACAACCTGTTAGAGAAAAGAACCAGTCAACTTTGCACAGGTTCAAGAAGAGTCTTGTTAAGCATAGTGTTTGAGTACCATGACGACTAGACATGAGCTTGGAGGGTAGTATGTTTGAAGGATAGTAAATGATCAGGTGAAGGGTAATGGCTGAGTGATGGGTACCGACACAAATTTGAAAAGAATATTATTTAGAACTAGGCATGGGGGCAAAGGGGAAGATAGGCTAAACACACAACTAGTACTGACCAATGAAACAACTATTTGTTAATGAGAAACACTCCAGATAAAGCATTTTGGCTTTTTGTAGTGGATATTAGGTAAATTAATGGAGCTCTCTGAAAGAACCTAGGTTTAGAGCTGGTTGTTTTTATCATCAATGTTTCTGCCTTCCTTAAAATCTCTTGTCTCCTGAGTTGTCTCTCATATGTAGGAACACCCACACATCTTATAGCAGAGAAAAAGCAATGGTTAAACAATACTCGAATACAAAGAAAACACCTTGAACATAATTTCCCCAGCTCTTTGCTAGATAGAATAAAATATAAATTGTTTTACTTTATTTAAATATTTTTGTTTTGAAATTTGTCTTTGTTTCTCTTCAAGTAGAGAGAAAGCAAGTGTGTGTGTGAGAGAGAGGGAGAGAAAGAGAGAGAGAGATGGGAGAGAAGAAGAGGAGAAGGAGGAAAGAGTCTGAGTGTATATGTGTACATAATAATGTGTGTGTGTGTTTGTGTGTGCATCTGTATGCAGGACTGTGACAGGTAGAATATGTGTATATGTGTATGAGTGTATATACATGTTTTCGCCTGGGTGATTGTATGTATTATGTGCATGTGGTTCTGTGTGTGTGTGTGTGTGTGTGTGTGTAAGTTCATTATTGCACTTGTATTATCTCTTTGTGTATTCTGGAAGAATTTGGTCCTAACATTGATACCTGGCATGTTGTGCAGCTAGGCATGTTTCAAAATGACTGGAATCATTTTATATTATCCAAACTTCTAATTTACTCTCTTCAAAATTTCTTAGTTTTATTTGTTCTTCCTTCCTCCTTCTCTTGGCTTTGGAAATAGTGACTCATGACTTTTGTTACGATCTTACATATTTGGGCTGTAATACACAAATTGGGAGTCTAATTTTCAACAAGAAAATCTATATTAGGCAAGAGATGAGAGGCTGGGTACTTGCTTTGTAGTATTTCTTTTTGCAAAAATAATACATAGCTGTATTAATGCCCTGTTGTTCATGAACTATCAAAGGCATCATAGAGAGACTGTCAGTGCCCTCTGGCTTCTACTTTAGTTTCCATCTAGATTCTCATGCTCCATAAAGAGAGTACAGACTAGATAGAGTAATAGAACAAATGTCAAGAGATTAATTAGAGCATGGAAAGAGGCAAGAATACATTTTTTTTAATTTTTAAAACAATCTTATTTTACATATCCATCCCAGTTTCCTCTCCCTCCAGTCTTCCTACTCCCCCTACCTTTTTCCCACCCCACCCCCATCCACTCCTTAGAGAGGGTGAAGCCTCTCATGGGGAGTCAACAAAGTGTGTTGCATCATTTGAGGCAGGCCCAAGGTCCTCCCCCCCGTATCTAGGTTGACAAGGTATCACTGCTCCTTGGGAATGGGCTCAAGAGAGTCAGTTCATGTACTAGGAATAAATACTGGTTCCTCTTCTGGTGACCCCACAAACTGCCCAAGCCATGTAACTGTCACCCACATTCAGAGGGCCTAGTTTTGTCTCATGCTGGTTCCCCAGTGGTCAGTCTAGGGTCAGTGAATTCCTACTAGCTCCAGTCAGCTATTTCTGTGGGAATCCTCATCATGGTCATGGCCCCTTTGCTCAAAAGATTGGGCCTAGCTGAGCAGCAATGGCTGCAATCCAGGCAGGCATGGAACTTACAATTTTCCTTTTTGTTTTATTCTCTCACCTGTGTCTTCCCCAATGTGGAAACTTCCAGCAAACAAGGTGTGCTGGTCTTAAAAGCCAACTCCCTTAAGAATAAGTCCATTATAAGTAGGTACATACCATGGAACAACATGTATAAGGGCCTAAATAACCTTAATAATGATAATTTGCAAGGGTCAATTGTAGCAACACTATTTTCATGTTCACCTGGTAGGGAAGTTGCTGAAGCTTGTTTGTCTTAACACAGTTAGAATCTACTGCTATCACCTACTGTTCATTATATTCTGATTTGGGACTGAGATGGCAGAAATGGAAGAAAAATGAACACTGATCTTGGCATCCTGTTTTGAAGATTTTGAAGTCCATCTGGAGTAACCACAGCCAATGAAAAAAATTGGTGCTCCTAACAGGTTTGATTGTGTTTCAGGTTTGTAACATACGTTATTTCTTTCTGTGGATTATGTATATGTAAGTGGAGGCTGCTAGTTTGTTTCCACCCTCCCAGACCCAAATAATCACACAGTAACTATATTAATTGCAACACTGTTTGGTCGATGATTCAGACATATTTCTAGCTAGTTCTTATACTTTAAATTAACCCATTTCTATTAGTAGGTGCATCGCCATGAAGCTGTGGTCTACCAGTAAGGTTCCAGTGTCTGTCTGTCTATCTGTTTCCTTCTTCTTCTTCTTCTTCTTCTTCTTCTTCTTCTTCTTCTTCTTCTT
>LOJH01010194.1:3117-18139 GCA_001685095.1 Ellobius talpinus
CTTCTGGCCTGCAGGCATACATGCAGACAGAATATTGTATACATAATAAAAAAAGAATCTTAATTCAAGCAAGTTACCATTTAAAGAGAAAACAGACCAAACACTACTTTTGCTATGATGATGACAATGACTACAACTAAAAATAAATCAAGGAGTCCAGTGGGTAATTTCGGTAAGACTGGAGCCCTGTGTTCTCAGGGTGAAGAAGAGACACCACAGTTGAAGCCCTTGAAAGGCGGGTGTACACTCCTCTCATCTAGTTGACTCTCTCTAATGCCAAGAGCCCTTGGGACCTGGGGATTTCTAATAGTACAGGAGGAAGACTCAAGCTCCAGCAACTTCTAATGGGACACTCAGGGAGTGGCTGATGGTATTCATCATTGCCCAACGAAGCTGGGCAATCATGAAGATGTGTAGATCTCTGGATTCTCATTGCCTTTGAGAAGGATACAGCCACTGAAAATGATGCCCCAGCCCCGTTAGGGGGCTATTCAGCATGTCATTGGCTGTTCAGAGATTCTACCAAGCCATCTAGTAAGGAGAACTCTGCAGGCACCCAGGCAGAAAAGAGAACCCAGCGAAGAGGTGAGAATGAAAATCTGGTGCAGATTGACACTGTCAACGTGAATCAGACTTTGGGAAAACACAGTACAATTGGGGGAAAAGTCTTCAGGCAACAATCAGTCTAATCAATCCAATGCAAGGTGCACAATAATGTTTAAGGGATAATTACAGAGAAACTCATTTACAAAGTACGTGTGTCCATGAGGGAGAATGGGTTCTATAGCGAATAGAATCTAGTGGGGTCTCTGACGGATAGCACAAAGGTCAGCAGACCGAAACGTCTTCCCTAAGGATACATAAAGGACGAGGGAGACAAGAGTCTGAGCTAGACATTCTGGGGAATTTGCAGGAGGTCTGCCTCCAGCGACATCAAGAAAGTCACCAGGTCATTGACAAAATCCATGCTCAGCTTTCTGGATGGAATGCAGGTATTGGATTTGCATCTCCTCCACTGAGGAGATTAACCATCTGGTTCTCTTAGTGCTTTTCTGTGAGAACAAGGACCTCTATACCCCCAGTGATCTGGTACCAGATCTGGCATGCCTTTGGCTGCTAGGACAGCCTACCAAGCCACCTAGCATGCCACTGACCCCTAGGATATTTTACCTCTTTGATGTTGTTTCCTACTCTGAGAAATGAAAGTGTAAAATTCAGTTGTTTTAAAATTTCCCCAAAAGGCCAAGGTTCTAAGGAAACCCTGCCCCAAATGGCCCTAAGATAAGAATTTGTAAAAGCTATTTCTTTTAGAAGTTGATCTCAGGAGTTGTGCTCTGTGGCTGAAGTGAGACCAGAAAGCCTTGAAGTGCTGCTGAGTGAATCCCGCAAGCTCTAAGATGACTCTATTGTGGAAGGGAGAAACAGTGAGAGCCAGTAGCTTTCAGACCTGTCTCCATACACCTGGAACATCTTCTAATGGACTAGGGCTCCAAAAAAGTATCGTTTTGTGGGTCATATCTAACAATATTGATGTATATTAACTAAAACAGGACATTCTAAAATATTTGTTAACTTAACTTTTAAAGTAGAAATACTACAGACTGCAGAGATGGCTCGGTTGAGTCGGTTGATAAGGGGTTTTGCTGAGCCACATAGAAAACAGGGCATGGTGACTCCTGTCTAAAAACTCAGCACTGCGGTAGGGTTGGGAACAGAAGCAAGTAGATTCTCAGAGCTCATTGGCTAGTCAGTCTAGCCCAGTAGATGAGCTCCAGGTTCAATGAGAGACCCTAGTTCACAAAATATGGTGGAGAATGAGTGACAAAAGATACCAGTGTTGACCTCTGGCCTCCACATGCAAGCAGTCACATGTATATGTACATGCAAATGTACTTATGTACACATATTGAACCTATACACAGATAACCAACCCCCACACACTACTGAACACAGTGAGTGTGAGATAAATGCCTTGCCTTATGGCAGCAGTTAAGTTTCCTAGCATTAAAATCATTGGAGAAGAACGGCATCATATCATAAGTTGTGTCTTTAGTAGCTACTTTAATTTTTAAAATCTAGACTCTCACATATGCTCCTTAATTTAATCTGTTGTGCATTTTGGCTGAAGTACAGCTGGCTTCCAGTGTTTACATGGTTGGAAAAGGAAAGAGGAATTTTAATGCCCCCTCAGATAATTGTGTATGATAGTCACTAAAATTTCACAAGTGATAATTTATTGACCGTTAGTTTTCATGTGCGCCTGCAATTCTTTCTGGGAGCTTTTGTACTCTCTTTTGTTGAAACCATCTTCAAAAGTCGTACTTTGAGCACAGCCTTTAAGCCGGTTTGATTTTATAGGACTGTGCATAACTCGTATGACCAATATTGATTTACTTGTTAAGCAAACAATTCAAATGTGGAAATATCTTCTTTTAAAACTCAATAATTTATATTAATATCGCCTTTCCTCCCATAAGGAAAAGCCAGTAGGCTCAAGGAAATCTTTCAGGTCCCAGTGGTGGAGTATGTATTTCCCCGAATTCAATTTTTCCCTTGGAAGCACAGATTTTATTACTGGCGACAAAGGTCACCAGTGGTGCCTGTGGAGAAAGAACCTCGCTCCATATTGTCAGTAGACAATGGCTGGCTGGCCAAAGCTTTGACTTTTCTTCTACATATGAAGCTGGGTTAAGAGCCAAGTGATTGTCTGCCTATGATTTCTGTCTATTTTTGTTTCTATTTGATTGTGTAAACATATATAAATGCATACACACACATGTGCGCGCGCACTCACACACATGCCTAGCCCCGTAGACTATTGTAAAGGGTACTTCAGTAACCATGTGTACATTGCTGTTCAGCAGATTTCTAACACCTCTTTTCAGAGTCACCAAATGGTCAATCTGAGTGGTCCTCTCCTCCAGCCCTTGGCAACTACCATGATCATTTCTTCCTCACTGAGTCAAAGAACTGTAGATACTTCTTATCAGGGACATCAGGTGGCCTTTGACCCTTTGTTACTGGCTGATCTGACCTATGTGACCCCTAACCTCCAGCAGTGTTGTAGCATATGACAGATTTCCTTCTCTTTTAAATCAGAATATTTCCTTGTGTATGCCAGATTTTCTTTATCTATTATCCATCAGTGGCAATTTTTACCTCTCAGTGTTTGTTGTAATACACCAAACAAACATATGAGCTGAGCTCGTTCTCTCTCTCTCTCTCTCTCTCTCTCTCTCTCTCTCACTCTCTGTCATTCTCATATACCACCCCAGGCTGTATATTATTCACCATTACCAGTTATCTGAACTCTGCATTCTAAACGTGATGTATCAGCCTGTGTACCATTTCATCATTGTGAGCAGTCACATGACCTCATCTGTATTGGTTTATAGCTGTCCATCACTTGTGTTCTGTTGTCTTGATACCTGCATTTATGCAATGATCACACTATTTTGACCATACAGCTATCTCATATGAGTAGACACTAAGAAGCATAAGGTTTCCAAAATAGCTCATCTTTCTCAAGATTATTTTGTCTTTTCTGGGTCATTTGTGGTGCCATATTAAATATAGTGAACTCTTCTGTTTTTGCAAAAGGGCCATTGGAATTTGAGGGGGACAGACTTGGATCTGTAAAGGGCTTTGGGCAGTGTACTGTTTTAGCAGTCCTAAATCTTCCTGCCCGCAAGCACGCTGCATTTCCTTTGATTTGTATCTACTTTAGTTTCTTTCAGCCATGTCTTACGGTTTTCAGAGTATAATATCTTCTGCCTCCCTGGCTCAGCTTATTGCCATTGTGTTATTCTTCTTGAAAGAACTGTTTTCTTAATTTTCTTTCTGGCCTATTCGTTCGCCATACTTTTAAAGACTATTCTCCTCCTCAGTGCCAGGAAAATTTACACTGACAGCTTCTCTCCCAGAATCCCATATTTTCATGGACTTAAAGATTTTCCTTTTTAGTTCTGCACTTGAGAAAACCAACAAAGTCATTATTTCAAGGCTTCTCAAAGCTCTCACACAGAAAGGTTCCCAAGTGTCCTGAAGTTCTTACCTTGAAGTCTCCTCCTCCACATATGCATGCCAGGGATTAGATCGTCATGATGATGATGATGATGATGATGATGATGATGNTGATGATGGTGATGATGATTTACTTTTATGCTATGTGTATGAATGTGAGTGTTTTGTCTGCATGTAAGTATGTGCACCAATTGTATGTCTGGTGCTGACTGATGCCAGAAGAGGGTATCAAATTCCAGAACTGGAGTTATAGATGACTGCCACCATGTGGGTCCTGGGAACCAATTTCAGGCCATCTGCTGCTCTCCAGGGTAGGAAAAGTGACTGGGAGCAAGAAGCAGTGAATCATGGGCGGCAGATATGGAACACAGCAAAATATTGAGCTTGGCCCAAGGAAGCCGGTGGACAACAGAGAGTGCTGCTTTCCAGAGCACAGAGGAGGCCCTGGCTCCTGCACTGAGCGCTCCAAGCGCTGGTGCTCGTTTCCAAGACAGAACCAGGGAGACCAGCTGGGGATTCGAGCAAGAAAAATTGCTCGGCTAGATCCGTGTGCCTGAAAGATGGGCTCCGGCTGAGGAGCAGCAGCGGGAACTGGAGAGAGTGGAGGCCTCTCTGCAGAGTCAGGCCAGTGGCCGTGGGTTGGAGTTATAAGCCTACAATGGAGGGGTGCGGATGAAGGGGAAAGTATTGTGGGTGTCAAACCCAGGGCTTTGGTAGCACAATCACGCTGACGCAGTGATGCCGATGTTTTTCAGCAAGGATGACGGTGAAGGCGGCAGCCATCGAGCCATCGGAACTACTTTCTTTAACGAGAGCAGCAGGACCTTGGGGAAATTGATGGTGGGACTTACTTTGGAAACCCCGCATGTGTAGGCTAGCTAGTGCAGTCCCTAGCAGATGGAGATGGGAAACCAGAACTCAAGAGACAAGAGATGAGGAGAGTAGATGTGCGCCAGCCGCCACTCCTGTAGCCACACACCTGAGTGGTTAGTTTGTGAAGAGAACAGATCTATTTCGGCTCACCGTTCTGGAGGCTCAGGTCAAGATTAAAAGGCTGCCTTACTTCGAGCCTCGGGCAAGGGCGATGACCATGGTGGGGGCATGTGCCAGAGAAACTGCACATACTAGGAGTCAGCAAGGCAAACATTGGCAAAGGGAATCTGGGCCCCACCCTCCAGAAGAAGTCCCCTGACAGTGACCCTTGGAAGCCAAGCCTTTAACACGGGACATTTGGGGTGTGCTCATTTAGTTCACAGAATGATGAGAACAAAAGCCATTCAAGCAGTAGCCCAACTGGTCACTGTTTAAGGTTACATCAGACACATTAGGAACAATCAAACTCCCCAATTCTGAAGTCCACGTTAGCTAAAATTTTACTCAAGAGTATATACTCTGTGATTTTTAATTAAGGATGGATGCCTGTTTAAAATACCATTTGCATCGTTTGCGGGGAACATTTCATTTCAGAGAACCAGGGTGTGGGTGGTTTTGTGCATATGACTTGATCCAGGTCCAGCTTCTGTGTATTTCAAGTGTTAACATTACAATAGGAAGGCAAAGCAGTGAGGCAGCGATGGCACACACTGTTAAGCCCAGTGCTCGCCCGGGAGGCAGAGGGAGGCAGATCTCTGGGAGTACAAGGCCAGCCTGGTCTGCAGAGTGAGTTCCAGGACAGCCAGGGCTACACAGAGAAACCCTGCCTTGAAAAAAGATAAAAATGAAAAGAAGGAAGGAAAGAAAGAAGAAAGGGAGGGAGGGAGGGAGGGAGGGAGAGAGAGAGAGAGAGAAGAAAGAACTACCATGGAGGCCTTGAAGGAGCCCCTTGTGATATCATTCTTAAGAGTAGGGACTTAGGTCATAGTTGAATAGAGTAGAATAAATTGTAAAGATGTTTGTTTTTTGCTAATTAAAATGTTTTGTTGTTGTGAGTATATGTGCACGCATCCGAGTGCTCCTAGAAGCCAGAAGCGGGTATTGGTTCCTCCGAGCTGGAGTTACAGGCTGGGACCAGACTCTGGACTCCGGAGAAGAGCGGCTAGCACTCTTAATTGTTGAGCCATCTCTCCAGTGGGAGTTTATTCCTACAGGGCAGGCATTATTAATGAGGAGCTTATGAAATAGAGTTCACTTTGTGTACAAATGTTTCCACTGCAAGTGCTTTCCCCCCTAAAATCAAAGGAGAATAAAAGCCATTTTCACGGAATATCCTTTAAAAATCAAACCGCTGGTAGCAGGATTCCACCCCCGCCCCCAAATTCCCCAAAGTATACAATTTCCTTTCAATTCTAGAACATAAATCATAATTTGGGTTCTCTTTATGGGGCTTCTGCCTTTTGTCAAATTAACAACTCTGGAAAGGAGCGCATACTTTCAGCTGACCTGCTGTTGGACCTAACATTTCTTCCCGAACTCTGTTCACACACTGGAGTCATGGGGGAGACGACCGACTTTTAGACTCTGCTGTGTGTGGCCCAGATCCTGGCCTTGGGCCCCAAGCTGTTTAATCGCACAGCCTCTGGGGGGCTGCTCTTGGCTAATGAATCCTTAGCTCTAGCCTTTCCCTCCTCTTAATGAGTGCTAATAAAGTGCGTTTAACTCCACTAATGCAACAAACCTCACTGTTATTTCATTGTATCTACTTAATAAGAACCCTGTTTAATATCAAATTACAGCCTGCTGGGCCGAGGCTTTACGCTGGCGGAAGCGGGACTGTGAGACGGGAGTATCGAGTGCCCTAATTCGGGCATGCTTCCTTAATACGCCCTGCAGTAAGATATGATTGCTTAATTCATTTAGCCCGGCTAGTTTGATCCCACAGCCAACTGCTGTGTAAAATTTACTGCCGTGCTAGGCAACAGTCCCACCACACAAGCTAAAATACAGTATCGCTTTTCTTGGGACCAAGCTATTAAGAGTTGTTTGGGGGAGAGGCAACCTGCAATGGAGCAGATGGGGTTACAGGAAGGAAAAAGCCTTGGACTGCCCCCAGTTTCTGAAAGAGTTAGAGCAAATCCAATTTGTATTTATATATATATATAAAAATTCCCCTAATTTTCACTTAGAGCTGCTTTGAGTCCGGGTTTATCTAAAGTGAACAGTGATCTCTACATTCCTGATTATCTCAGTTATGAATTTCTTCAGCTTCCGTTAAGTTAGACCTTCCTGTAAGCACCTCTTGGTTGCAAATATCTATGAGAAGGTTTCTGTTTAAAGAAAAGAGTCCTTGTATGATTGCAGCGAATTCTGAGTTCAAGCATCACGTGTATTGGATTTTGTTAGAGAAATAACACATCTTTGGTGTGACTACTTTAGAACTAGACCAAGTGCCTTTGTGCTGGGTGTTTCTGCCTAATATTTAGGCAATGTTTATGGTCCTCTTACAGCTGTGAAAGATCACATCAGGAGACATTTTCATCGGTATTATTCTTCAAGGGGTCTGCTCTCTCTAAAAACCTTCACGTTAAACTTATACATACTTCCCATAGATGCTTGGAGGGCCTAAAGGGAAACTGGAACTTTCCCAAACATATACAAAAGAAAAAATGAAAATTAAAGTTGAAAGGATGTGTGTGTGTGGTGTATGTGGTGTGTGGGTGTGTGTGTGTGTGGTGTATATGGGGTGTGTGTGTGTTGTGTGTGGTGTATGTGGTGTGTGTGTGTGGTATATATGGGGTGTGTGTGTGGTGTATATGGGGTGTTTGTGTGTTTATGTGTGTGGTGTGTGTGGTGTGTGTGTGGTGTATATGGGGTGTTTGTGTGTTTATGTGTGTGGTGTGTGTGGTGTGTGTGTGGTGTATATGGGGTGTTTGTGTGTTTATGTGTGTGGTGTGTGTGGTGTGTGTGTGGTGTATATGGGGTGTGTGTATGTGTATGTGTGTGTTGTGTGTGGTGTATGTGGTGTGTGTGTGTGGTGTGTGTGTGTGTGTGATATGTATGTGCAGAGATGGTTCAGCACTTAAGAACACTTGGCTTCTCTGGGTTGGAAGCTCACAACCATGTGTAACTTCATTCCCTTCTCTGGCCTCTGTGGGCACTGGACACACATGTGCGAAGAGAACGGGTGACAAGGCAGGACTTCCCTTCACACTGAAGACAAGAAGGCCGTGGGTGTTGAAGTTCCGTAAGTACCTCAAGTCAAAATGTGATTATGTTTATAAAAAGCATAGCCTCTCTGCTCTCCCTCCATTCTTGTTTCCCCTTTGGTCCTGCGTGGAGAATAACTTCCAGATCTTTCCAGGCAAGGAAAAGGTCATTGCTGCTGGCTGTAGCCATGTCATGTTGCACCCCAACATCTAAGAAAAGTAAACAGCAAGAGCATCTTTGTTCAAAGACTGGTCGACATGAGACAAACAGGATGCTTTATACGCTGAGTAATAGAGTGAATCTTTTCTTTTCCTTCCAAGCCCTAATTTCTAGCCAGGAAATAAATTTCAAAATGAAGTGACGAATACTTTCCAATGACTGCATGAAGCACAGCCAGCAAAGTCGGTTTGGACAATTTTTCATGAGATGGGGGTATTTTCATCTCTCTTTTTCAAAGTCTGTGGGTGTAGGTAATTTCCCTACTTGTAAGCCAGAGCTACATTGTTTCTTCCTGGGTAACTGTATTTTCAATGCATTGAGAAGGACATGGTCTAAGAAGCTGTATGGTCCACCTGCCTTTGTCTGCAGACCAATAAAAAATAAATTTTAGGAGATTCTCAGGAAGCAGTTAGGTATATATATATGAAATCTTGTCTCCCTAAACCCAGGACTTCGGGAAGATTAACTTTGTGCAAACTCAGTCGTTGCCAAAACCAGCCAGGATTAACTGGTGTGGCAGTAGACGCGTCCCTCCGTGAAGTGTCGTGCTAGTTGGCCCTTGTAACCATGAGAAGGAGCTTCAGTTACTTCAGGGAAGAGGCTAAAAGAGAAGAGGCTCATTATCTCCCCAGCAGGCCAAGGATGGGTGTCTTGACCCTCTGAGATCCTAAAATTAAATGTCACCCTGTCTTAGGCAGCCTTGCCTGGGGGTTCCTAAACTTTTAATTTTCTCTGCACCTAGTATTTTAGAAGTGCTTACTGTAAAGAGTCGAGACTGAAGAAGAGTGAAGAAGAGACAGGCTATGAAATGCCTTGGTCCTGCCCATGAAAGGGTCTGGAAAGGGGAGTCACTTAGTCATAAAGAAAGGGCTTCACATGGCTTCATTATTTGTGTTTGTGACTTTCCCAGAAACCACTGGGCAGTAAATATAAGAAGGGCCGTGACAAGGTTGTGACATTTTCCAGAAGAAGTATGACAGAATCCAGGAAAGAGCAGGCCTGAAGAGAAGGGTCAAGCAGACCCTTCTGCTATGGTGACATAAGGATCGGTTGCCCAGGCCAGAGAGTGTTGGCACTGTACCAACTGCTTCATTGATGGAGGTCTAGAACGACTACCAGGGTACTGAAGGCATGAAGAGAAGAGGGGAGAAAACATCAGGAAAGAAAGAAAAGATAAGAGAAGGAAAGTAGAAGGGAAGGAGGGGTGAGGTGGAGAGGGAGTGGGAGGAATGCAGGGAGGGAAAGAAGAATGGAAGAAAGGAAGGAAAGGGAAAGGAGGAAGGGAGGAAGGAAGAAGAGAGAGAGGAAGGAAGGAAGGAGATGAAGGGAGGGGGAGGGAAGGAGGGAGAGACATAGGGAGGGAGCAAAGGAAGGAGGGAAGAAGGGAAGGGGGAGCAAAGCATCTTTCATCCCTTAGGCACCTAGTGAGGTTTGACTCCTGTTACTCTTTCCCAGTCTCTCTGTCTTAAGCAGCCCCAAGACTAAAAAAAACGTTCCAAGCTTTGCCCAGGGCGCTGGCTCTGCCCCACCCTTCTTTCTACCTCCACAGCTGAGATCCTCACTGATTCTCTGTGGAAACACTGGTGTTGTCTGGAGTTGTGTTAGTTGCTGCCATCCTCATACGGAGGGCTTGGTTGATACTTAAAAGCTCCAGCCCTTCCTTGTGTGCTGCCCTCCTTGTTACTCTTTGTTCTAAGGAAGAAGAACTTGCTTCACTCATTTCAGCAAATTTTACATTTGGGCACATATGCACACATGCACACACACATACACACATGCAGAGAGAGAGAGAGAGAGAGAGAGAGAGAGAGAGAGAAAGTGTCTTTTTTTAAAAGACACTGCATAAACCAAGACCAAGAACAACAAATGAGGTTGTCCTCTGACTTCTGCATGCTCACCAGAGCACACGTGTGCTTGAATTCACACACACAAACATACATATACATGCATGTGAAGTCAAATAAAAATAAAAAAGTAAACAAAATTGAGCCCATAAGTTCCTTTTATCTAGCGATATCATGACCATAACAACGTGGCAAGGAAACACATGGCTCACACGTGTGTGGCAGTGCACGTGACAACAGTTTCATCTGTCATGTAACAGTGCAGCACAGTCATGTAAATAATGCTTGATAGCAAGCAAGTGTGTGACCGGCTTATGAATTTCCCGTACTGCACCTTGAAGCATTAGTTGGAGTGCACTTCTGTAAAAAGAGGAGTCTCCGATATCCTAGATTGCTTCATTTGCTCTTTGGATTGACTTAATTGTGCTGGTTTGATGGTAAGGCCCCAGGAGCAATATACTATGCCTACATGCGTGCCCTACGACCTGTTCTTGTGATTGGGCACAGCATCTAGTTTTATGAAAGTGCCTTGTGTGATGTTCACACAACTAAACTACCTGGAAACACCAACCTCAGAATGCAATCCGATCATTTGGTGACTTGTGACTGTGATAACATTAAGTGGTATGGAGTATGTCCATCTTCTTGAGACCTTAGACTTATTCTGAACACTATGAAGTGTGATTAGCAGAGACATTAAATTCTTTATGGATAAGTCATATGTCAGACACTGAGGTGAGACAGTCATATAATTACTATAATAAGCTAACACTTCGAATACTAATGACCTGCTTAAGCTAAAACCCATGAATGTTAAGTGACAATATATAAGGAAAAATTAAAAAGTGCTTGCTCAACCCAATACAATGGTGGCTGCTACACCTAACATTTATGGAAGTCTAGTTCTAGGAAATCACTATACATAGGTCTCAATACTCCTCAGCTCACTCTAGATTCTACTATGATCTTATATACACCACAGATCTATCTAAGAAATACTATACAGTCTTTTATGGAGACGGTGAAAATAATATCACGCTGTTGTATCAGATCACACAGATAGAAAGTGGAAGAATCTAGATGAAAATTCCAAGCCCATTAGTCACTAACAGCCCTTTAGCTTCCATTGAATACTACTGAGTGCAGTGAACTGCTAATTTGTACAAATTTCTTTGTTATAAATAAGGTAAAATGGTACATAGAGAAAAGGAGCTACATCTTCAAGATCAAAGACAGCATGTGTGTATGTGCGTGTGCGTGTGTGTTTGTGTGTGTTTTCTTGTGGACACAGTTGTCACGATGCTTGTGTGGGAGTCAGAGGACAACTTTCAGGAGCTGATTCTTGCCTCCTACCATGTAGGTCCCAAGGACGGAATTCAGATTGTCAGGCTTGGAGTCAAGCTTCTTCCCCCGGGAGTCATCTCACCCAGCCCTAAGACAGGATCTTGTGTTGTCTTGCTGGTGTGTACGCCAGCCAGTCTGACTGACCTGCTGGCTTCCTGGGACTCCAGCGTTTCCACCTCTCATCTTGATATGGAATTAGAAAAACATGCTGCTATGTCTGCCTTTTACATGGGATACAGGTTCGGATCCTCATGCTTCTGCAGCCCGTGTTTTACCCGATGAGCTGTCTCCCAACCCTTAGCTCCATTTTAAGGGACCCCTCTCTCATTGTTGACAGATTCATGAAACACAGTGATGATTGTACTGTAGAAAAAGCCAACTTTTATCAAGTACACCTCACGCCTGGTCTGACTGTGGACAGCTAACACATATTATGAGAGGCGCCACAGGACTGAATGGTAGCATGTGTGACGTTCATCTCTGATCATTTGTTTAAATTGAATTTAATAAGGTGATAGAAGGTGATCAATTATTGCATGGAGTAGGCACTTTCATTCACTCAATCATTTATTTAGCAAATGCTTTTGATCACCTACATTCTAACTGCTATTCTGGCTCCTAATTTTGCAACCACCAAGCCTTGTCCCTGTAAAAGGAGGAACAAACAAATACAAAATGTATTAAGATGACTTCAGAGCATCGAGTATTAGAAAAAATACAAAGCGTAAGAGTGTAAAGCTAGTATGGGGGACAGTGGGTGTCACAGTTCAAAGGACACAGGCTTCTGTGTGAAGTGCTTGCTTCCCAGCTAGTGGGGCTATTTTGAGATATAGTGAAACCTTGGCAGGCAGGGCATATCTAGACACAGTAGGTCACTGGGGGCAGGACTGGGAAGATCATACATGACCTCCTCCTTTCCTTGCCTTCTCCTTCCTATCCTCTAAGAGGTGAGAAGCTCTCCCCTGCATGTTCCTGTCAGCATTGCCACCCTCAGACAGAAAAAATAAATACCCCCCTATCCAATTGTTTTCTCTTGAGTACATTGGTCACAGCCACGGAAAGGTGATTAACCCGAGGAGAAATTGTCGATTGCTTGCTCATGTCCTGAGACTTGACTGTGCAATTTAAGTGGCCACCTGGAAGGATGTGCCTAGTACCCAGAAGCCACTGCTATGAAAGGAGGAGAAATGAGATAAACTGGCCTGTTGCAGAGCTGAGAGCAAAAGAGGATCTATGCTGGCAGACTGAAGAATGGTGTGATACCAGCTCCTGGGCACACAGGGCATCTGGCCACGGGTATCATTGGGATCCTGGGAATTACAGGTCTCACCATCTTTAGTGTGCCAGCCTCTTTCTAAGAGGGGACAGGCCACTTCCATCATGTCACTTAGTTCCCAGTTGGAGATCAGCATTTTCATAGCCAGTGTCCTGCGTTTACTAAGTTGCTGTTGCCTTAACTATTATAAAGGTAATTTGGGAGAAGAAAGAACTGCTGGGTGTCTGGATATATCAAATGGCAGAGCTCATTAATATTCTTACATCTTCCTGGTCCCAAGTTAACCCTTACCCTCCTGTGCCCTCACCTGTCAAGTGCAGATGCTAACACCTGCTTCTAGATGAGAGGAGGTGCCAGAAGCCTATCACACCACAGCCTTTACACGATTCTGAAAGAGGTGTGTGTGTATGTGTGTATGTATGTATGTGTATGCATTTGTATGTTTGTATGTGTGTATATATATGTGTGTATGTATGTGTAAGCATTCATGTGTGTATGTGTATGTATATGTGTGTATGTGCATATGTGTGTGCGTATGTTTATGTGTGTGTGTGAGTGTGTGCATGCATGCATGTATGTCTGTGTATATATATATGTGTGTGTGTTTCATCTAAAGAGCAGACATGGTGAGGAAGCAGAGAAGCCACAAAGGTAAAGGAAGATAGGACTCTTATGCCTGCCACCTCGACTCCATCCTCTCCCCGTAGAACAGTAGGTAGGGGCTGGGCTGGAGAGAAGAATCCCATTAGCAATGTCAGGGCTGGTTATTGTTTTCATCCTAATGGTAATAAATCAATGCTGGCTTTGTCATCTTCATTAGTCTTCTCCCATCAGGGAAGCCGGGGCTGCTAGGTACTGATAGGGAGCTGAACACTCACCTGGAAACTGGTCCAGACTAAACCTCAGCCCCTGGTGGCTGATGGCTTCTGGGCACAGGACCGTGGCCAAGGGGAGAGCAATGCACTCCAGAATGGGGGATTAGGGCTGAGGGTGAAGCTGTTGAGATGGGGAGGGAGATGGGTGGGTCTTTTTCTGATGTGGGGAAAGAAGGGTGGAGAGATCAATCTCTGAGGACACAGCTATGCAGTTGAAAGTGGAAAAGGAAATAAGATACGAACATCCGGGGTCTTCTACCCTCAAGGGCGAGGACAGGGAAACTCAGTGAAGCGAACTGGAGCTCTTTTCCCCATGTCTAGGTTTCGCTGCCAGCCAGGCTCCTATACCTAGAGTGCTTACCTGGGAACCTTATTTGCTGTGACACTCCAGGGAAGATGCAAAGGCCTTTGAAACAGTGTGGTTGTTCAAGAATGTTCCGGCTTAACAGCTAGGGCAATCACTCAGTCACCAAAGGGATTGTCTCATGAGCATAAGGATCTAAATTCAGTCCCCCAGAGTTCATATAAAAAGCCAGGCAAGGTGGTGTCTGCATGGGGAGATGAGACAGACAAAGCCCTGGGGTTGGGAGATGGAGACAGGCAGAGCCCTGGGGTTGGGAGATGGAGACAGGCAGAGCCCTGGGGTTTGCTCCACCAGTCAGCCTTGCTTGCTTGTTGAGTCCCAGGCCAGAGAGAGACTCTGTCTCAAAAATAAGTATATGACACCAGAGGAGTGGCCCTGAGGTTGACCGCTGGCCTTGGCACATGCACATCTGCAGGATGTTTTGGCTTGAAGTCCTACAAGATAACAGAGGGAGAAGTGGCCACAAGCCTTCCTAACCCCAGCCTTGACTGTAAGTAAAATCGACACCTCTCCTCAACAACATCTATAATGACCCACAACTTCTTTCACTCAGAATAGTCTGTAACAGGATGTTGCATGCGTACCCTTTAAGTGATCATCTTAATTCCTGCATTTGCTCTGTGTCTGTGGAGAAACTTCTCATCTATCTGAGCCTCAGTTCCTTGCATATAGTGGAAATACATATCTAGTCTGTCTGACTGGCATGTTTATTTCGGGGCTCTGATGGTGTGTTCTGGACCACACAACACACATTTTCCTTCATTTGTGGGTGTGACATGTTACAGACACACATAGAAATATATGTCCTGATGACATGAAAGGGGAAGCAATGTTCTTTGGGGAGCAAAGGGGAGTTCACAAGAGTAGGAAGGCAAGAAGGGCAATGAATGGGGTGTACAGACGGGAATACACTTGAAGTACATTATATATTTTCATTAAAGTATATTTTAATGTATATAACCTTAGGTAGCTCTGCATAATTAAAAGAAAAGTT
>LOJH01010195.1:3014-17278 GCA_001685095.1 Ellobius talpinus
GCAGGCAGTGTCCCCTGCAGGTCTTGGGAGCATGTCACACTAAGCGTCTGAGGACACTTGGAAGCCACCCCACCTGCTCAAGATTCAGCTCAGAGAGACTCCCAAGGGAGCAGTTACAGATGCAGGGTGAGAAGTAGCAATAGTGTCTGGAGAGAGGGAGAGTGGCCAGCCTGGACCTGCCAGGGGGCTACCTAAAGGTCAGAGCTGATGGGAGTCTGAGGCAGGCAAATAGGAACAAAAGAATAATTTGTTTTTTATCCAGTAATGATCAATAAATCTTGATAATCTTTTACTACATGTTTAAAGATAGTTATTTCTAGAGTAAAACCATATGCACCTCTTGGTGGGCATTCAGCACATTTCTGTACCCCTTGTTTATGTAAATAAATCAGATTTGTTGTTAATGGATACTTTAATATTAAAATGGCATGAGAAAATAGTAGCAATTTTAATACTTTAATATGATTTCATTTTCACAAATAGGCTTCTTTTTTAACTACCTGTATTTTATATAATTGGAATAACAGCATATTTAACAATTCATGCTATAGTTTTGTGAGGTTTTTTTCTTATCACTGATATTTTACACTATTTCCAAACGGTTAATTCATGTTGTAATACTGGATAGTATGCACGTGTATATGTGCCATCATGTGGTGGTATTTTGTTTGTGATCTAACAAATAAAGTTGGCCTGGAGATCATCATGCAGAGCAAGCCACTAGTTAACCAGAGAAGCCAGGCAGGGGTGGCACATACCTTTAATCCCAGCACTTGGGATCTCATACCTTTGATCCCAGTACTTGGGAGGCACACACGTTTAATCCCAGCGCTACGGAGGTGGAAACAAGAATATAAGGCGGATGGAGACAGTATCTCAGACTTATTAGCCTGAGACTTCATAGAGACAGGATCTTGCCTATTCGGTTTGAGGATTCGGTAGAGGTAAGCAGTCTCTCTACTGACTGGCTCCTTTACTTCTCTGCTCTTTTGGCATTTACCCCATACTTGACTCCAGGTTTTTATTAAGACCAATTAGAATTCACGCTAGACCATCATTTTTAAGCTAATTCATATCTGTGAATAAAGGTGAGAGGCTACTATAAATGATACTTCTCTGTTTCCCAGCAGGCAGTTTTTCCCAGAAATGCTGGAGAAGAATACATACGTTCATGTGTTAGGGTATATATGCAAAGAGGTCAGAGGTCAACCTTGGTGTCTTTCCTCAGTCATTGTCTACTATTTGGAGACTGCTTCTCATTGGCTTGGAGGTCATTCAGTGACTTAGACTGGCTGGCCAGTGACCCAGGGATCTGTCCACCCTCACCTCTGCAGCACTGGGGTAACTTCTCTTTAAACCTGGCTTCTGGGGATCAAACTCAGCTGCTTGTGCATGTTAGCCAGGCACTCTGCCAATGGAGCCATTCTGCAGCCTTTGTTTCTAAGAGCATATCTGCAACTCGCAAGGTGGCTGCATTTGCTCTTTCTTTTCTTTTCTTTTCTTTTTCTTTTTATTATTACTGAGACAGGGTCTCACTGTGTATCCTTGGTTGGCCTGGAACTTGCTCTGTAGGCCAGGGTGGCCTTGAACTCAGAGATCCAACTGCCTCTGCCTCCGCCTCGAGTACTGGAATTAAAGGCACCACCACCACCTGGCTTCAAACATGATTTTTATTGTGTTGCGTAATTGGAGAAAAATTTTAACCTATCTACTGAATTTCTTCGTGCCAGAATGGTTACAGATTAACATAGCTTCTGGTTATTGTCAGAAGTGAAAGCTTTTTACACAGTAGACTTCATCTCACATCACAGAATGAGAATTCAAATCATAGGATGAAAATTCTCTCTCTCTCTCTCTCTCTCTCTCTGTCTCTCCGTTTTCTTTTGTTTATCAAAGACATGGTTTCTCTGTGTAACTATGGCTATCCTGGAACTCATTCTCTAGATCAGGCTGGCCTCAAACTCAGAGATCTACCTCCCTCTGACTCCTGCGTGCTGGGATTAAAGGTGTGTGCCACCACCATCTGGCATTTTTTTCTTTTGAGGTTGGAGGTGGGGCAGGGCAGGTGCATTGTCACAGAGACAAATCAGAATCCCCTTTAGAGCAGAGGTGTTTATGCACAAAGGCAGCCCTACACAACCACACCTTCTATTGGGGGACGGGGCTGAGAAAGCAACAGGAGCCCCTGTACTTCCAGAAAAGGGAGGCTAGTGCTACTTTAGTGATCTGAGGGAGCCAAGTCTCCAGCCAGAACTTTGAACTCTCAGGCAAGAATGAGGTCTGTACTGGACTCAGATGCAGCCTTCACCAGGCTGACCTCTGCAGAGGGTGGCATTGCAGACAGTAATGCATTGTCCACAAATGGTTGCGCCAAAGCTCACTGTGTCACAGACAGAAACAGCAAAGTGTGCTTCTGGGAACATGTAACACCGTCCACAGGAAAGAGGACTGGAGTAAGCCTGCTAAATTCCAAATAAAAATTTACAACTTTAAATATTACACAAATTTGATACTTGGAAGTTTTATCTAGTTCTCTAAGCAGGTTTTTAAGGTCCTAACTTATGCCTCTGTGTGTGTGCGTAGAGGTCAAAGGTCAGAGGTTGACATATGGCGTCTTCTTCAAGCACTCTCCACTCTACAGTTTTTCATTTTTAAAGATGTATTTATTTTATTATTTTATGTGTTTGTGTGTTCTTCTTACACATATGTACATGCACCTTGCTCACAGGTATGATGTGCACCATATACATGTCTGGTGCCATTGAAGATAAGAAGAGGGCTTCAGATCTCCTGGGCCTGGAGTTAGACAGCTGCCAGACTCTCTGTGGGTGCTGGGATTCTAACCTGGGTCCTCAACAAGAGCAACAGTGCTCTGAACAGGCGAGCCAACTCTCCAACCCTCTGCCTTACTTTTTGATATAGGGTTTCTCATTCAACCTGGAGCTGGCCAGCTCAGCTGGACTTGTTGGCCAGCCAGCTATACGGATCCCCTGTCCCCACCTCATTAGAACACATGTGGGCCATCATGCCAGGCTTTTTATCATGTGAGTACTAGAGATGGAACTCGGGTCCTTGCGCCTCCCTCCCAAGCCTTTACCAGCTGAACTAAACTATCTCCCAGCCAGCTTCCCTTGGTTTTCCTAGCAAGGCTGGAGAACTCTACTTTGATGCAAAAGGAACCTTCTGGGGAAAAGAAAAGCCTGGCAGCTCCAAGGTGATGGAACACAGGAAACAAACCCCAATGTTTCAATCCCCTCTTCCCACGTGCTAGTTTGTTTACCTTTTACAGACACATTAGCCCTCTAAACCCTGTCAGGAGGTTGAGCAGCAGCAGCAGGGGAGCAATGAGACCTACTTGGTATGGCCATTTTCCAGACGGAGGTTAAGCACAGCAACCATTTTTGTCTGGTACATTGTACACAATTATCAAGGAAAGGTTAAATACCATTGTATCCCTTATTTTCTGCAGGTCTAAGGTCTTCAAATGAGGTCCTTGGGTAAAACATAAGAATCTTTTCCTTATTAAGAAAGTACAGAGTGTGTGTGTGTGTGTGTGTGTGTGTGTGTGTGTGTTTTAAAAAATTTTTGAGACAGTCTCATTTTATAGCCCAGGTCAGCCTGGAACTTGCTATTTAGCCCAGACTGGCCTTGAAGTTGTAGCAATCCTCCTGCCTCGGCATCCTGAGTGCTGAGATTACAGGTGCCATCCATCATGTCAGGCAGATATTCTGAGGTAGACAAGTACAGCATTTAAACTCCTAATCTGTTTAAGGTCCTTATATCTCCCATACCTCTAGACATGTCCCTACCTTTAGAGACATTTCCTATTGCTTTTAGTTTTTCTTTTCACTGAATGCGCATGAGAATTACCCTTGTATTCTAGAAGAACACGGAAAATTACATTAGCATTCTTATTTGTGTTCTAAGTTTGCAGACAGTGGGGTCATCCTCACTGGAGAGCTCCTTGCCTCCAACATCTCTGTCCTTCTAGCTCAGCCAACAGAACGAGTTTCCATGATGCAATGCACATGATTCATCTATCTGGCTTAGGATCAACTTGGTCCACACATTAGGGAAGATGCAGAATGGGCAAGATTTACAAAATGGAAGAAAAGGAAACCCTTCCCAGTGCCCTCCATTGTGTGTGCTTGCATAGGTGACAACCACAATCAAAGTTAACAAGTGGCTCTCCTTTTTACTGTATTTCAATTATGCAAGTTTTCAAAATAGTTTTTGTAGTGGCCTTGAATATTTTTTTTCTCTATTAGAGGTGACATTTGAAGGGTTTTGGTATATCTGATTTGGTTTTTGTAGCTGAAGTATATTGTGCAGTTCATAGCATTTTATTTTCCTGTTTTAAGTTGTATCATAATCTAAACCCCTTGTCAGTTGTGACCATTGCACCTCTTGTATAGGGATCACTGCAGAGTACAAAGTTCACATTGTTGTGAAAGTGCACAAGTCCAAAGCAAAGGAAATGGAATTTGGAAACCTGACTTAGACTAAGAACACAGGAAAATCTTCCTAAGAATGAGTATGGGTAATGATGTTTTTTAAAGCATGGTTTATAAATACTACAATGTCAGAGCAAATTGGTAAGCCTGAAATGGAAGATATCTTTTGGTCATTGCTTTTGGAAAAAAAAATATTTTTGCAGAGCTTATAATTAAGGTCAAATATCAAATTATTATTCTGTCTTAACTCATCTTTGACTGCCACAAATAGTAACAGGGCTCAAATCAAAACTGAGTGAGTCACGGAGCAGCCTCCATTTGTATTGCGAACTCCTCAGCTCCTTTGTATTGAGAGCATTTATTACTCCTCTTCTGTGTGCCCACCATGAAAGGATGGCTGTGACGTTTGCCGCCAAGGAGCCTATGCTTTATAGGGAAGAGATGTGTAACCAAACGTGAGCCCATGATGTGTGTGCACACACAGCCAAGCCTGAGACGGGGTGTGCAGAGGAGGGAGAGCATGGCCAGTACAGGTGACTGTCCTTTACCCCATCAGCGAGCACGGGCCTATCAACACATTCCCTGCCTTCCAGAATAAGCTAAGAAAATGTGACTCTAATTCCAACGACTCTTAATTTTGATTGTGTGGTTTAACTAACATGGACCGTTATAGATGTAAATCAGTCATGGGGACACCCAGGAGTTCCCACACATCCCCACTGACCTGGGGGGAGGACTCCCAGGCTCACCTGGTTCCCTGCAGCCGCTCCTGTTCCTGCCACCACACCTGCTTGTGTTGTTTGATCAACATTTGTTCTTTAGCCGCCTTTGAAGTCTCCATGGCTTTTCTTATCTACGTTTAGAGGACGAACAAAAGAGTAGCAATGTTCAAACTTGAAAACAAACAAAAAATATTTCCCCCAGATCTGGGGGAGAGTTGCAGGGGAGGAGCAAAGTGGTGAAGATACTCAAAATATATGCATGAACTTCTCAGAATTATGAAAAGTCTGTATTTTTAAAATGTATTTCCACAAAAGAAAGGCTCCTGTTTTTCCAACATCACTGGTACATCTTCTAACATGCAATCCCCCTAAAATAAGTACTGAATTAAATATCAGGGAGAAGAGAGCTCTACAACAGTGATGCATGCCAATAATTCCAGCATTCAGGCCAAAGAGGCAAGAGAATCATGAATTCAAGGCCAGCCTTAATGAAACAGAGTTTGAGAACCCTGTTTCAGGTATGCAAAAAGGTGAAGTTGTTGGCTTTTTCATTTATTGTTTACTTTTTTGCTTGTTTTTTAAAAAAATCTTTATTTACTGTTACTTTATGGGTGTTTTGCCTGCATCCATGTCTATGCATCACATGCATGCACAAAGGCCAGAAGGGAGTGTCAGATCCCGGAGAACTGGAGTTACTCGTGATTGTTAGCCACTGTTTGGATCCTGGAAACCAAACCTGGGTCCCCTGGAATAGCAGCGAGTGGTCTTAACCTGAGCCTTCTCCCCAGCAGTGCCATTCCATTCTGGCTTTCATGGAATAAGCAATACCCCCCGCTTCATACCCAAGGAAGACTTTAGAAGTTTTCATAAATTTGTCCCAATTTTGGACACGTTTCCTACAAGATATTTAGATAGCAAGCCGGGCAGTGGTGGCACACGCCTTGAATCCCAGCACTCGAGGGGCAGAGGCAGGCGGATCTCTGTGAGTTCGAGGCCAGCCTGGCCTACAAGAGCTAGTTCCAGGACAGGCTCCAAAGCAACACAGAGAAACCCTGTCTGGAAAAAAAAAGATATTTAGATAGCATTATTCCCATTTTATATACGAGGATGCCAAAGGTCAGAGGTTCAAAGAAACCATAAAGTTTGAAAATACCAGTCATAGGCCCTTGGTGTTGGATTGGATTTAATCTGAGCCCTTATCACAAGATGGGAAAGGTTCATTAAATCCATTGTTAGGGAACCTGGCTTTAGTCCCAGCGTCAGTACTCAAGAACAGGGCCTGGAAAATGGAGCTGCAATCATTCAACTTCACGGCTTTATAAATAAACTTTTCAGACTTAGGTAAATAGTTATTGAAAGGTACTTAACAAATACTGAAAACTTATGAAAACAAATACTACATTTTCAACGAAATGTAGTATTCCCCATGTTCCGTGGCCTTTTAGCATGCCACACACGAGTGCTTCGGGGACTTTGCAGCCAACTTCTGTCAGGTTTGGGTCTGTTGCCATCTCCCTGATCTGTGCCCATACAATAAAGCAGCCTCTTTCTCGGCTGGCTTCTAGATGGGCAGAAGATGTTTGCTGTGGAAGTTTGGAGGGAAGGAGACAAGACAAGGCTGACACGTCATAATCCCCCTCCTAAAGCATTACCCACCCGTCTCTTTTCAGAAGGTTCTCAGGTTCTCCAGTGCACCCATGGTTCCAAACAGCTCAGAGGTTTCCTCCCGGGGAATGTGGTACCACCCTCGCCTTTGTTTCATCCCTCTGACCTGAGGGTGGCAGTGCCCTAGTTCACCCCTATGTTGCCTCACAGGCTTCTTAGCCCTATAGCTCTACCATCTGCGTACCATCGTCCAACACTGAATGCTGCTTGACTCCAACCCCCCAAGCAGTGTTACTTGGTTAGACTCTTCTTTATAGCCACGTGGATTCTGAACTTTGTGTTTCATGTTAACACTTTTAGATATGTATGCACATACAAATCAAAGCTGGAGAGATGGTTCAGGGGTTGAGATCACTGGCTGCTCTTGCAGAGGACTCAGGTTCGATTCTCGGCACCCACAAGGTGCCTCACAACCTCCTCTAACTCCAACTTCAGGGGATCTGACAACCCCTTCTGCCCTCATGGACACAAACCCACGCAGATACACACTTGCACACAATTACAAAATAAAACAAATAAACCTTTAAAACAGAAAGTACAAATCAGAAACTTGACAAAAATATACATATTTCATAATTTCACTGCTACACTATTTCAGTACTTTAATAGCTGTAAAATAGCAAGAATGAAGATGTAAAACTTGAGACAAGTCCCAAAAAGGGATCGTCATAATGCATGCTATTTCCAGCTGCTGTTCACTGATTACTTTAACCTTGAGTTTATCTTTGTGCTGTTCTGGTTTCTGATTCAAAATTAGGGACATGAGCAAACAAATTAATCCAAAGGATAACTTTAAAAGGATGAAGTCAAACCTTTTCCACAGAAGTTCTTGAGAATGTTATAACTATAAAGTTTTTTTTTTAATTTGGTAGGAGACACTGGTTAAAAAAAATTCAGTTTCTACCTATTGAAAAACTGCAAGAATGGGGTATTTCTATGTTCTGACATGCTAGCACTTGAGTTAAGAATGTCTAAATCTTATTTCAAATTTTTAGCATCTACAGCCTCTAAAGTTTCTTGTAACAGACAGAACTTTAAAATTAGATTCTTTTGACATATTTGGTCCATCCATGCTGTTCAAAAAATTAAAACATATTGGTGGAAGATGTGAACATATTTTTTACAGCTTAAGGAAAAAAAATCAATGTTGTTGCCTTTGGGCCCAGAGAAAGACCAATTAAATAGATTATAAAAGTCAAAAATCAGGTTACTGGTTTTCACTAGATACTTCCAATACTTTGTACAACATCTTAATTTTTGTTTTTTGCTTTGTTCTTTTGGAAACTCAACCATTGACTCTGCTTTTATCCTCAGGCCACAAATGAAGAAAAACAAAGCCTTTAAAAGAACTCAAAGATTTAGAGTTGTATCTTCATCAGCTGAGATTGTTCTGTGATTCTAATTCATTTTACTGGGCAATAAGCCAGGGAAAATCATTTTTAAGGTGGGTGATAACTAATACAGAATGCTGATGATTTAAAATACTTTGAGGAAAAAATATCAAGAGTAATGAATTTAGTAAAAGATCAGAAAACAAAGCCCTACTGTGTCTTATTTATTATGATTATCTAAGTCACGAGGCCCCCCAACTAAGCCTTCTGAAATACTACAAAAGGCTATGAGTCAAAGAGTCCCAGTTCAGAACTAAACATCCCCAAGCAGTGTACAGCTGAAGCTGCCGGGCATGTGTGGGGACATTTGACAAAATTCACTAGGATATGATGTGAGCTCTAGCAATAAAGAAGTGTCAATGCCACACAAAGGGAAAACTGCCCTAGGATGCAGTTCCTCATCAGTCAGGATGGCAGTGACGCGGATATTTAACAAAGCAGTCCATGAGCCTCTGGTGAAGAACACTTCCTCTTAAATTCTCATGGGCATAAAAAATGAGACAAGCCCTGCAGAAGGGAATATGGCTATATATAAGATGTTTTCATAATTAACTATGGCCTAGCAGCATCATTTATAGAAATAAATCTAGAAACCATCTTGGCAAAAGGGTCCACGATTATTCACTGTGGCATCGTTTACAGTGAAGACTGGAGGACAAAATCCTATCAGTGAGTGTTCTTTCCGATGTGAGCTGAACCTGAATCTGAGCAGCTCTCTAGATATAACTACCAAAGTGCAGGAAATACAAAGAGAAAAATATGTTTAGTGACACAGTATGATGCAGTCAGCACAATTCTAACTATGAGGAACTAGAAGACCAATATAATGCAGCTTCTTCAGGATTTAAGTTATAAACCTACAAGAGGATGGAGGAAACCAAGTGAAGCAAAATAACAAGAATGAATCGCCATGTCTGGATTGTATTCAGATGCCCATTTGAGGAAATTTTTGAAATAATCTTCTGAGGCACCCAAGGAAATTTAATAATACTAACTAGATAAAACAAATTATTGAGAAGCTAACACTTTCATACATGATAGTGGCATGACAGGGCTTCTAAGTTCTAATGTTTTAGAGTAACATACTCCATGTTTCTACATGAAATATTATGATATCAATGATTTGCTTCAGGGCAGCTTAGCATGGGGGGGAGGGTGTGGTAGCAGCATAAAGAAAACCGGGGCTAAAGCTGCTCCCGTTTGAAGCTGGGTGATGTCACACAGTGACTCAGCACACCATTCAAACTAATTGTGGTCATGTGTGCAGTTCTCTATAAGGTTAGAAAGGCTTAATGGACGGATATTTGAATTAAACAAGAAGACATACCTATCTAAAGCAAAGAAAGTCAAATCAAAATAATTATGAAGATTGCTTTTAAACTTAAGCTACAAATGGAGACACAGTGTACAATAGACTGGCCTCAGTTTCCAGCCCAGGTCCACTCTGCAGCTTCAGATTAGAGACCGGTCGGTCCTCGGGAAGCTTGATTATTTACCTCGGAGTCTCACCTGGCATTAGAAGCTGAGCATGGTCAGCGACACAGGGATTATATAGAACAGCATCACATTACTCCACACCCCTAGGTCAGTAACGACATCCTGGTGAGCGGTTGAGCAGTCCAGATCTAGCTTGAAGTGCTATTTTCCTTATGGGACTACACGTCAACATCCTACCATTCTGCGTGTATTTGATATTGCTAAAGTGCTGTTAAGACTGTTAATCTCATCCGTAAACAGTGAACAATACAGTAGTGAAATGAATGGGAAATTGGACATGATTAATACTAATATTCAGAGTGAACTGCTCTCTTCTCTGTGACATTACTCCTTAAGCCTGTACATATTTTATAAAAATGTAAGTAATAATAAGAGCATTACTAACAGAGATAACATTGGTAATTCTAGTTAGTACAGACTGTTTGGAATATAAACATCAATAATGCTAAAATAGATTTTAAGAGCCTTATATAATTCCCAGCTATTTAATCCTATTTAAGCCCTGAGTCTCTTAAATAAACACTATTTAGTAATTATTTGCATCTTAAAAAGTAAACTAAAATGTCAATGTAAATTCTCTAAGTTGAATGAGAAGAAAACAGCTCCAAAATTCATGAACAATACATTCCTAACACATCTTCCTTAATCCAGATGTAATAAAAATGTAAATTATGTGAAGAAAAATCAAAATATCAGTTATGTAACAGTTATCAAAACACATTCATTCACACTAACCGAAAATGCAAAACAGACTAGACACAGTTGCTCTCAAAAGACACTTCCTCGCATTATGAATCTGTGGGGATTAAAAATGGAATCAAAAACTTAACGATCACTACAGACTGGGCCATTTTCAGTAATTAAAGAAATCTACCAGAGTACAAATCTTAGGTTCCATTATTTCTAGAAAAACATGTAACCAAAACACTTCTTTGGGGATTGCAGTCTATTATGAACAAAAAGGTCAGTGATGCTGTTTAGTAGGGCAGCTGAGAGGCACATCCAGGGCCTGAGATGACGTCCCAAAAGCCGACACTGAAGAACAGCATCTCGTCTTGTACTTAGTGATAAAAATGTAACACTTTTAATAACTAAAGGCTTAAGTGTAGCTTCTGATTGGGAGCGATAATTAAAGAGAAATTAGCCTTGGCCAAATACCAAAGCTAACACTCAACTAATCAACATACAACCCAAATGTCTTTTGTGATGCATCTCAAATGTATGAGTAGGTGAGTGTATGGATACAATTATTAATAAATATTTATATATTCTAATATTGACAAAGATGTAGAGGATATGTTGTAGTAATTTTTCTTCAGAAAGAAACTTGGTAGATCTCAACACAGTAAAAATATTCATTAATTTTGGCACAATCATAGGAATTCACCCTATGGGGTAGAGGATTCTGACACATGGATTCTGACATAGTACAATTAAAGACACAATTCACACTTTACTAATTCTCATTTGGTTGTAGTATTTCCTCTATTATTTAATCACTGCAGACCACAAAGTTCAGGCTGTGTCTCCTACTTAGCTTGCAGACACATGACTAACAGTGTATTCTCTTACCCTGTGGAAGGCACTGTTTGCTGGGATAAAGAGGTGGTCTGTCAGATAAGCTTGGGAAGAAAATTATATTAAATACTAACTGCAATAACACATGCCTCCGTTGTATAGTAACTAGACCTGATTCTAAAAGAATTCTTAGAAAAGTTTTTTTTTTTTTTNTTTTAGGAAACAACATTGGATTTGAGATCTCAAGGTCAGTTAAACATTAACTAGGCAGAACTGGGGAGACACTATTGTTAATAGTTGGGGTTCTAAAAATGACTGGGACAGTCGCCTGTTTCCTATTTCCACTATAAATATTATCATCCCTCCTAGAAATTCAGTTTATCAAACTTAAAAAAAAAGCCTCTAACCTTCTTCTCCGCGGTAGCAGATGCTAACTTCGTGGCTTTGGTTAAGGCATGTAACTGTTGGTAGTCTGCTGGCTTATACCTGAAGTTTCTCATCCTGTTCTTCATATGGAATGCCAGGTTATCTGGTTCATGAAAAACACGGAGAATGACAGAGAAATGGTGTCACATTATTCAAGCTCAAAATTTAGTTAGGGGAAAAATATTGAGGTTAAATCATGTTTTCATTTTTAAAAGCAAATAAAAGATGGTTACAGCAGTCATGATGTACTTAGTTCTCTGTGTATAGAACCTCTTAGAACATGGCAGCTGCAGTCCTTGTAGGGTGTCGCTTCCAATGGGGCATAAGACAATTCTGTGAGCTAGATAGAACGTTGCCAGTGCTAGAAATTATGATGCTACTCAATGTACTTGCATTTCAGACATTTTTAAAAGTATGTTCAGCATCAACAGTAAATATTTAAGCATCACACCTCTATTAATCAAACTTCGTAAGTAGATATTGAAGCACCAATGAATTTCTAACTCAAAAAGTTAAATTCGAAAAACTTTTTAATTGTAGTGATATTTCATCTGCATTTATTTTAATAAATAAAGCTTGCCTGAGGCAAAGATCAGAAAAGCAAAACAGCCAGCCCACCAGCTCTTACCTCTACCTCAGCCCGAAATGGCAATTCTGCTTCCAGGAATGTCAGAATGAGACTGAATGTATCTGAGAGCTGTCCCCTCCCATTTTATATTCCTCTCTAGAGCTGGGATTAAAAGAGGGCGCCGCTATCGTCTGGTTTCTATGGCAAACTAGTGTGCCTAATGGGATTAAAGGTGTGTGTAACTGCCTGCTCTGTAAGGCTGACCAGTGGGGCTGTTTTGCTTTTCTGACATTCAGGCAAGCTTTATTTATTAAAATGCAAATTAAATATCTCTACAATTAACACTAAATATGTTATAGTTCAAATGAAATTCTAACTATGTAAAATATTTGTGTACTCTCCATCCAAAGACATATAATATCCTAATTGAGCAGATTAACCTTTTTGATAAATTACAAGAAGAGGCCCATGAAGGCCAAGGCATAAATCACAATAACCCAAACAATTCTAATAAAAATGCACATTTGCATCAATACGAATAACTAGTATCTGCTATAAGAGAATCCCAAATGCCGTCAGGAAAAACATCTCAGAAGAAGGCAACAGTGTCCTCGCCACAGGTGTGACTAAAACAGACCTCATGCAAGAGAACTGGCCAGTCATTAGGCGTAAGCAAAACCAGTTTTCCTTATTAAAATTTTAGAATCAGCATTCTAAGTTTGTATCATTTTAAAACTGCATAATATGCTATAAATCAAAAGGGACAGATGGAAGTAGGGGAAAAACACCTGAGCTGTCATTTCTCTGAATCATCACGGACAACCTGTCTTTTTTATCCATGCTTTCTGTATCTGTCAAGCAACAAGAGACCGCTTAAATTTCAGACTGATTTTCTAATATTTTTAAAGATGTGTTGACTTAATTATTTTCAAAAGTAGTAACTGGGAGTGGCTGTCATAACTCTATATTCCAGGGTATTTTTTTCTGTGCTGCTCATCCGTGTGTGTACACCTAGTAAGGGTGCACATGTTGGGGTGCACACATATGTATATGCACAGCAGTGGCGGGAGGTCAAATCTGCTGTCATTTCTCAAGAGCCAGCCTCTCTCCCATAGGACGCTGGCACCCACTGGTCAGTTTCTCTGCCCTCACAGGGCTGAGATCAAGCACACAGCACCAGACCAAGCTTTTATGTAGAACTGATGACCTAACTGGGTCCCCGTACTTGTGTGGCAAGTGCTTTCCTGGCTAACCCTGCTTCCTAGGTCCTCTTCTGTGCCATTCTTGTTCTTGGTCACCTCTACTCTTTTCCCTCCTAATCTTCCTTTACGCCATTGCGTCTACTGATATGAGTACTTGGTGAGTAGTGGGGGGCTGGATGTCTTGAATTTTTGGAAAGAAACAGACATATCAGTTGAAGAATGAACTCTTTACTCTCACTGCGATACAGTGTGGAGAACATAGAAGTGGACCAACCCTTTCCAGGAGTGACTTGCTGCTAAGGAAACTATCAGCAGGCAGCCTCTACTGTCACCTCCCTCACGGTTGGACTGGGCTGCAGAAATCAGCCTCATCTAAAAGCAGAGCCTCCTGGGGACAGATAGCCCCTGACCACTGACTAAGCAACAGAGGTTATTGAGCCGACTTGGCCCGACACATGATGCTCTCGTGTGGAAAATGAACTCCATAGCTTCCTGTTGCCTTAGTTTTCTCTTGGGCCATCCTGGCTCCTCCGCCTTCCTTTCGCAGGTGTGGGTCCTGATAAACACCTGGCACCCCCAAACCTGCCTCAGAATCTGTTTCCTGAGAGCCCATCTGCAGCAGCACTGAAGTGAGCAGGCATCACTCCGAGAAAACGCACCTCCACGGGCAGACAGGCTAATTAAATGGGGTTGAGTTATAGCGCCCTCATTTCATAAATTGTCGTTCCATACACAGTAGGGGAAAGTGGTCACCTCTAATGGTATTCACAATAACATGAATCTTAAAGGGAGAGAAAGTAGCAAAGGTCCGTGACTTTGAA
>LOJH01010195.1:20835-31665 GCA_001685095.1 Ellobius talpinus
TAACTGCTGTCTGAGCAGGGTCTCCCATGTTAAATCATTTAGGAATGCTCGGTTTTAGAAAGTACTCCATGCTTACACTATGTGACAGCTAAGAAAGGGCTTGAATGCTGTCAAGATGAGAAGCTTTCAAGACAGACTTAATTACTGAAAACATTTAAAATTAATGCATTTAGGGAAAACTTAGAGTATAGGATGAATACTTTTATACACATTATAATTTTTCTGTGGCAAGAGGTTTGAAAAGCATTTTAATATGAAGTTCTGGCAGAGAATCTGAAGAGACAAATTAACTCAGGACCTTCAGATGCCCTCCCCCACACTCACTGTACCCTCCCCCATTCCCACCCCTTGCTGCCCAGAGCAGGTGGGAGAGCTGGAGCTGAGGTCATAGAGTGGGAGTGCTGTCTCTGCCCCTCACCAGCTGCAGCACTGGGGAGAAAGGTCCCTGCACCTTGCCTGGGCAGCACAATAGAGCTGACTCTGATGGTATAGGTGTGGGAAAGAGGGCACAAAAGCAGGAGAACTGGCCCTGGCCCTTGCTGCTTACTGCCTAGGGTGAACTACTAGGGGCGATGCCGGAGAGCTCACCCTGGTGGTGAGGATGGGGGAGAGCTGGTGGGCTGACCAACCCTGCAACTACTCAGGCCCAGGGTTATGAGTTGGCCCACCCCAACATCCACCCCATCTGTGATCTGCCAGAGCACATGAAGGGGCTGGTCCTGCAGATCCAAAGCTGCAGGATTTCCATTACACAGGGCAACAACAGGATACCTAAGAGGAATTCCAGCAAGAGCCCAGTATCAATAGTGTAGCAGAAACCAGAGGCCTCAAACCAGATCAACGACTCCTTGCAATGAACACTTGCACAGAAAGCTATATGCATAAAAGGGTCTACTGCATGACTCACTGGGGCACACTGCAGCTTCCATGATGAAATTTTTTCTTTCTTTCTTGCTTGCTCTTAAATTTTATTTTATGGGGGGGTAGGTTGCAAGGGCAGAGGATGGGAATTGAATGGAATGGAGAAAGAATGGGAAATAAATGGAATCAAGATGCATGATGTGAAAGACACAAAGAATAAAAAACAGAAAGCTAAAAAAGGCAAATTAACAAATTGACAAATGCACATAGGTTTAACTGAGTCTCTTCAGGGTAGGTGAAAAGTCAGGACTTCCCTAAAGATGAGAAAAATAAGTAGCAGAGTTATAATTTATAAAATGAAGTAGTTTTTTTTTCACAGCGTTAAAAGTTGATTTGATCTGTTTTCTGGATGGAAAAACTTTTAATATACTGCAGAAGAAAAAGTTATATTTAGACTTCAAAATTAGAAAATCTACAGCTATATTAAAAATTGATAATCTTAGGGTATTTGGTAAAATCCTTGTTACTTTAGGAAACATCCTCATAGGTAACTGATTAACCTACATATCCATACAACTATTGTATGGATATCAACATGCAGTAGCTTTGATGTGATATCAAATTATAATCTGTTTCATATGACAGCTCTCAAGATGTTTTAAATGTCAGTTCAAATATTATCACTAGAATCTACCTTGAGTGGTAGGGTTTTTCCTAGTATCCAAAATCCCCTTTTAAATTCTAAGCAGAATGGTGTGTGTTTGCTTCATTATGAAACACTGTGCATTCTAGTTTGCATAAGATAAAGTTTTTGCCTTGGAAAAACTAATGGAGCCAAAATGAGAAATGATTAGAACTGATCTCGGTCAGACTGCTCTGCTACATAACAAATATCCCAAGGAGAGATTTAAGCATAATGGGAAAGGTCTCTCTTGAAACAAAAAACAAAACAAGGTATCTAAAAATAAACTGCTTAAGGAATTTATGGGATTTGTCCTCTTTTTAAATTTTTTGGTTGTTTTTTTGGGGGGGTTCTAAAATAATAGAAACTGATAGAAGTTTCCCAATATATGATGAATTAACTACTAGCAGCTGTTGTGGAACAATCATTTTATACACTGTGAAGATGTGTCGCTTTCATTGGTT
Source organism: Ellobius talpinus (assembly GCA_001685095.1). NCBI lineage: Eukaryota > Metazoa > Chordata > Mammalia > Rodentia > Cricetidae > Ellobius > Ellobius talpinus. The sequence goes on from LOJH01010195.1 coordinate 22,843, forward strand.
TAATAAAGAGCTAAATTGGCCAATAGCCAAGCAGGAAGAGGTTAGGTGGGACTTGCAGACAGGCTTGATAAAAGAAGGGCAGGATCGCCAGGAGATGTGGGGAGAAGCAAGATGAAAATGCTCAGTTGAAAAAAAGGTACCGAGCCACATGGTAATACATAGGTTAAAAATATGGGTTAATTTAAGTTGTAAGAGCTAGTTAGTAACAAGCATAAGCTACGGGCCAAGCATTTATAATAATAAGTCTCTGTGTTGTTACTTGGGAGTTGGCTGGTGGGACAGGATATTCTGCCTATGAGCAGCTTAGCTTTTTCATGTGTGTCTATGTGATGTATTTATTTTTGTGATAAAAATTTAGAAGTTGTGCTTAAGCAATAACAAAGTCAAAATTAACTGCCACCTACAGTCCAGATATTGTCACTCTTATCTAGCTTGCAGAGTCCTTTCTGCTCAAGTTTCCTGTTATTTACTACAATGTATTTTGTGGTCTTTTAAGAAGACAAATCCCAGAGATGGACGGTGGTGGCACACACCTTAAATCCCAGCACTCAGGAGGCAGAGGCAGGCAGATCTCTGTAAGTTCAAGTCCAGCCTGGTCTACAAGAGCTAGTTCCAGGACAGGCACCAAAGCTATACAGAAAAACCCTGCCTCGAAAAACAAAAAACAAAACAAAACAAAAAATTCTCAAGGTCAGTTTTAATGTTCTGTAACAACAAATAAACATCTTAAAATTTTCAACTTTAAAGGTACTACTTACAATAATGTAAAATTGCACAGAAAATTACTTTTTAAAAAATTGTCTGGCAGCCAGGCAGTGGTGGCACAGGCTTTTAATCCCAGCACTCAGGAGGCAGACACAAGACAGATCGCTGTGAATTTGAGGTCAGCCTGGTCTACAGAGTGAGTTCCAGGGCAGTCAGAGCTACACAGAGAAACCCTGTCTTGAAAAATAACTACAAAAAAAATTGTCTGGCTCTATTTGGCCCTGGTACACAGAAGGCTAGTTTCATTTAGCCTTAGAGATTATTTCCAAAGTGTTTGTATGCATATACAAGTACTCATGAAATCTGTATACAAATGTAATAAATAGTGTCATAAGCCCTGTTGTATAAATTGGTTCTTATTTAATAATATAACTTGACCATCTTTCCTTGTCATTCTATTGCTTTACTCCTGTACATAAATCTACATTGACCTTAACAGCTATAAAATATGCATATTCATTAATATGCTGAAAATGAGCATCTGAGGGAAACATTTCATTAAGCATTAATTTGCTTATTTTGTATGTGGGGTAGGTGGGCATGAGTTGTGCATGCTGTTAGCTTACACACGTGGAAGTCAGAGAACAATGTACAAGAGCCACAGTGTTCTTCCACCACGTGGGTACCAGAAACTGAACTCGGGCCATCGGCTCACAGGTGAATGAGTGCCTTTGCGTAGGGAGCCATCGTGTTGGTCCAAGAAAGAAATTTTTCTAGAAAAAAGTAATTCTACCCTTTTACTGCAAAACAAAATCAATAATCAGACAGGAAAGCTATAAAATCTCTGCCCCTCTCATAATTCATAAACATTGGCTTAGGAAGCAAATTCCACACATACTCAACCTTTTGGAAAGGTCTCTACTTTTATGTCTGCAATAGTTCAGAGAGACTAAATCAACCTTGCTTTAAAAATGATTCAAATGCAAACCTACTTATCCCTGTGCTTTTCCCGGTTGGAGAACAGTTGGGTAGAGAAAGCAGTTAACCCAGGGAAAGAGCCAAGAGGAGCCAGTCTCTGCAAATCTATAGAATTCCACAGGGGAAAAAAAGTGAGAGCAACCCAATGGTGACCTTCGGGACCTTTTCCTCCCTTTATAACTCCCAAAGTTACTGCAATAATTCTTATAGCCTAGATAAGAGGAATATACACCTATCTTAGGTACTATGCTCTGCATTGTAAGGTGGAAGAGCAGAATGGATGAGTTTACACAGTTTGTACTGATAGCCTTAGACATTGTGATAAGCAACCACCATGGGATCCAGTGTCGGTAAATCAGCTTGAGGAAAGCAAGTTATTGTTTCTGAGAAATATAGTTTCATATGACAATGGTGGTGGAGTGTCATCCCGGCACTCACGAAGCTGAGGCAGGAGGATGATACATTCAAGGCCAGCCTGAGCTATATAAGACCATTTCAAGATAAAACAAAAATAAAAATTTCTTCCCCATTTTGTCCTTGAACACGGAGCTGGTGGGAAAAGGAGCTGCCTGTGACCCTGCTGCTGATGGAGAATCCCCGCCTCTCCTCCTTCCTCAATGTGCCATTTGGACATCCTCATGTTTAACACTCTGTCAACCATCTGGTGCCATTTGGACACTGACTTTCCAAAGCACCAGGACCTGCTCTGGAGAATTTCACCTGTCCCTTCTTGAGTCCTTTCACCCCGTGTCTCTGGCAAGTATGGGTGTCACGTGACTTCCTGCTCTAGCCTCCCTGATAGATCTCTGCAATAGCCTTTCATCTCTCAGCAGCAGGTCCCATCGCACAACTGCTTGAATGAGTAACGTCTCAAAAATCTGAACAGACCAGAAATCCATCACACCAAGTAGGTTCTTATTGCTTTCCAGGATGGGAGTGCAAATTCAGCATATGTGACAAGAATCTAGACCCTTGGTTATTCTTTATCCTAAACCTTTGAAGATCCCCAAGCACACAATGCTATGGAAAAATGATGGTATCCCAAGAGATGCCCACATAGGATCTAGCCCTAAGATGGCCATACTGCATGGCAAAGGGAAATGAGGGGAGCAGAGAGCAGTGAAAATGCTGGACTGTCCGGGTACCTGGTGTAATCACAGGGTCTTCACAAGAGGGAGGCAGTGCACCATGGTCAGAGAAGGAGACATGGTGACAGAAGTGTAGGTCAGAAACAAGAGTGATGGCGCACATAGTGTCTTGAGGATGGAGGGATGAGACCAATGCAGGTAAACTAGAAGCTGCAAATGGGGTAGGGAACAGAGTCCCTCTCCCCTAGAGATTCCAGATGCTTGCTGGTAACCTGATGTTGGTCACTGAAACCCATTTTTGAGGTCTGACCAGCAGAGTGTGATGGCAATAGTGTTATTGAAGCCACTATCTCTTTAGGAATTTTATTCTCCACAAGAAGAAGCTGAGAACTCTTACACCCCCCCCTTACCTTTGCACACACACTATCACTGGTCTTCGGAATGCCCTATCCTAAGCTACTTCTCTGGTCTGTACTTCTTAGCCTCGTCTCAAGCATGCCACTGGGGACTTTCTAAGTTCAGACAGATGATTTTCCCCTCCCTGTCCTATGCTGACATGTTGTCTCTATATCCCCATTGCTTCTCTTATTGATGCATTTACTTCAATGTTCACTGAACATCTACAATATACTAGATTAAGGGGGAAAGATTGCATCCAGGTACCTGTTGGAACTCCTTCCTTAAATATTTCATTTAAACCAGCCCTGTCCACTCCTAATCACTCCATTAGTATCCTACTTGTCAGAGCCCCCAAACCTGATCATCTGTCAGTCATTTCTGAACCCCCCAGATCACTTCCTGTAGCATCACATATTTGATGTGCATGGGTGCTTTGCCTGTATATGTCTGTGTATCATGTGTTTATTTGCAATGCCTTTGGAAGCCAGAGGAGAGCATCAGATCATCTAGAACTGTAATTACAGATTGTTATAAACCACCATGTGGGTGATGAGAATTGAACCTGGGTCCTCTGGAAGAACAGCCAGTGTTCATAAACACTGAACCATTTTTCCAGCCCCTTCCTAGAGCACCATGGCCCTATTCAGTTGCAATAATAATATGACAGTCAGCCTGCAATTTCTAATTAACTTTACTTTGAATTTTATACAGTTTTATACAGATTTGATGTGACTTGAAGAGGAACGGTTTCAGGCGCCTTCTTTAACCAAATGATTAAAAGCCCTGTCCTTTTTCCTGTGATGAGTTGTCACAATTGCATTGCTCTTTCTCTTGATTACAAGCTTGTTCATTAAAAGAAAACTGCACATGCCAAGGCCACCAGCAAGGTTATGAAGTTCGATAATTAATGGCATTTTGATGTGCTTTTCCCTATTACTACTGAGAAGTTTTACCATCTGAAGCTTGAAACTGGCAGAGACGGTAATGTGCTACCATCCACTCTCCACCTGCATCTTCCTTCCTAGCAGACCCCGGTTCTGGGCAAGGTTGGAACAGTGTGCTTTTGAGGCTGTCGGTGTTCATGCAATTGGTTCCAGCCAATGAGATTGAAGCAATGAGATGTAAGAAATCAGGGGCCAGATTTGGTTTCTCTTGCAGCCCACTCCCACCCCGACACAGACACACTTCCCTGACCTTCCATTCTTCCTGCCAGAAATGCAAGGGTGAAGCCAGATATGGAGAAACAGTTGTAGAGGGTCTGCTTGCATGAAAAGATACACACAAGCATCACAAGGAAGGAAGCCGAGAGGAAGCCGGACCATTGGCATCAAGATTCTGCTGTTCTTGCCCTGCACTGTTCCCTCTGGACATGGTATTATGAGAAAAATAAATCCCCACGTTACTGCGGTCAGGTTCTGTAATTTCCAACCACACAAAATTCTCAGCTGCAAAAATACTGGGATAATAGAAAGCACGCACCACAGAAAAGAGCCTTCGGGGCCCCTCCATTTAAAGCAGTCTAGAAACTGTTCCAGAGAATTACACGGCCATATAGACAGATGTCTTAGAAAACATTACTGGCATTGCTTCTCCAAAAGTATCACAGGAGATTTCCATCTAGCAAAATCCTCCATTGAAAAGCTCCACTAGAGTAGAACGCTCAGCTTCAACATAGGTGGAGGAAAGTGCGTAGAAGGGTGTGTGGGTGGTTCTGGGAGAAGAAAGGAAAAGTATTCCACAATTAAACTGCTAAAAAAGCAATATAAAAAAAAGACGCGAGGCAAAAGAATGTGTCTGTGGGTTTGTAATGCCCTAGAGTGGTTTTTCCACAAAGGATCAATTATACAGGAAACAATTTTCTTGTAAATATTATCTGAAAGTTTTTTAATTTCAATAAAAAAAAATAGTGGTCTATTAGCCACAAAGACTACGAAACTGCTGCGTGACAGCGCTGTGAGATGTAGGGGCTAACGTATCTTGAGGGAATGGAATAGTTATAACAGGGTAAGCAATGTTTATTCGCGGTGCTACTGCCAGGTGAGATTTGAAAAGATTTCTGTGCTAATAAGTAAAGGAAAAAAGAAAAGTGAAATTTTCACAATTAGGTGTTAAGATGACATTTAGGAGGAAGTAGAGAAAAGGTGACAGAAAAGCAAAGAAGGAACAAAAAGAAAATCATATATTTCCTGTTGCCTTTTTCTAGACACCTCAAGTTTAAGTCATTAAAAAAAAAGTCTCATGTCTCCTCTAAATGCAAATTTGCTGCTGAGAGGAGGCAGAGTGGGGTAACTCCGAAGCTGGTAATAGTCTCCTGAGCTAATAATCTTCAGGAAGACACACGCCGTGTACCCAGTCGGATCATTACTTACTGGGTGATGTGGGCAGTGTAGCACGGTACCTCGGTGAGACTGGAGGTAAGAGGTACTGAGAGATATTAGGAAGTTAGGGGGAGGCCTGGCTCCACCCCCTCCCAGGCAGTTTCAGCCTACTCCTAATGGAAGTGGCAATGCTTCAACTATCTCTTGACTTCACAACCTCTTGTGAAAGAATCACATTGTGTCACCCAAACAATGATTTTAAAATTGTTTTGTGAAAAAAAATTAAGTTTTTATTAAAGCTAGAAATAGGAAAGGAATAATAGGTTTCTATCTTCTAGATTTTGCCTGTGGAGTAGGAATGGGGGTAGGGTCAGTCATCATGCATCTCAAGGATAGTGAGGAGTTGGGTACATAGGAGTTCCTTCTTGAATTTAAATGTACCGTCAAGAGCTGGAGAAATTGCTCAGTGCACGAGGGCACTTGCTGCTCTTGCAGAGAGGTCCTGAGTTCGGTACACAGTTACACACAAGTCAGCTCACAATGATCTCCAGTCAGGTGATCTGACACACATTTCTGGTCTTCAAGGGTACCAGCCATTTATGTGGAGTTTGGACATATATGCAGCCAAAACATTCATACATATAAGATAAAAATAAATCTAAAAGAAAAATGAGTGTGCTATCAAAATACGTGGATTCAAGCCAAGATTGGTGACACGCACCTTCAATCTCAGCACTCAGGAGGCAAATGCAGCTGGGTCTCTGAGTTTGAGGCTATATAGTGAGAAGACCCTACCTTAAATAAAAATAAATAAATAAAACTATAACAGTCAATAATAAGAAATACTAACTACCACTTGTTAGTAGTAATCGATAACAGATAAATTAAAATGATTAACTACAACATGCCCAATCAAAATAACAAAGATCAGCATGGTAGTGCATTACTCTGAACTTGGGAGAGAGAGATGGGGAATTCAAGGTCATGACTGTGTACACAGAGAGAGGTGGGGGGGAACACCCAGGCTTGCAAAAGCCAGGGATGTACCTCGGTTGGTTGAGTGTTTGCCTAGCATGTATAAAGCCCTACATATTCAATCCTTGGCACACATAAAATTAGGTATGGTATTAATTATTCCAGCACTGGGGGAGGCAGGAGGACCATAAATTCAAAATTCAAGGTCTTCCTCAGTGAATTTGAGGCCAGCCTGAGATACATGAGATGAAGTTTCTCCCCTCAAAAGAAATTCCAGGACCCTGGAGTTGAAGAGATTTCTTTACCAAATGCTAATCCAAAATGGAAAGGTAAGAAGTTGGGCAATATTAAACTAAGAACTTCTGTAAGGAAATGAAAGGGCAACTGGCAATCTAAACATTATGTAAATGTATTTGCTGTCCAAGCATTTTCCTGATAAAATTGTGGGTCCAGAAGTATATTTTAAAAGCGCATATAAATTAATAAGATAAAAGCTGACAAGCCATTAAGAAAAAAAAGGAGCAGAAAACCTGAACAGACAGTTCACAACAAAAAGACAACTTCCCATGCTAAAAGGCATTTGACTTCATTCGTTAAGAAAATCCAATTTAAGTCGCAATATGATAGCACCATCAGCATGCTATGAGAGCTAAAACAGAAAACAAAATGCTCAGTGACAGAGAGGAAGAGCAGAACAGAGCACTTACATGGCTAGTAGGGGCATAAATCTGTGTATTTTCTTCAGAAAAATTGTTCAGCTAGTTTTGCCTTGCTATTCTAGTCCTACATATATTCAGTGGAAATGTGCACACATCATCATCATAAAACACAAGCAAGCATACTCCTAACAGTCCATTAAAGATGACCTCGATGCCATGGTGTGAATGCTGACATCAGCTCAAAAGGGATTACGCTAATGGGAGGGACCTTACAGGAAGTTATGAAGTGGCAAAGACTCCTCTCTCTTCATTGAAATTAGAGTCCCAAGAGGGAGACCAAAGAGATGTGACTTCCTTCACCACCATTATGGGATGCCTCTCAAAGTGAAGAACACACCCTCATCAGACATCAGCTCTGCAGGCTCACCACCCTACAACCATAAGCAGTGAGGATGTGCTATTGACGCATTATCGGCAGTGGCAGAACAAGGTGAGGCAGTCACAGATTCACTTGAATTGTTAGTTACTGGGGATTTTGAGGAAGAGTGAGAAATAAAAATCAATCTTAGCATTCCAAATACTATTTGGATTTAGAAAATGATACTCCTGGTCCTGTCCAAAGGGAAATGTGAGAAGACACAAGGTGTGTAAACAGCACACATGACTCTTCTTCCAAGAACAGTATTAAATTAACTGCTACCAGATCTCACTCGCAGCTGCCATCTAAGGTTTATTTGATATAATAACGTGACAGAATCAACAAACTTGCTGAAAGGTACTCAGCGACTTTTAAAACCAAATCTGCACACTCTAATAGCACAGCATGTTTCATACTCAAAAAGGCACCATAACCTGTTAATATTATAGTAAGTTTAAAGGATGACATATAGCTTATGCATAAATATAAAATTCTAAAGCAAAGTACAAAATAAGAATATTCTTATTTAATAAAAATGTGTATAAAAATATCTAGGCTGGGGGAGATGGCTCAATAGATAAAATGCTTAACAAGCAAGTATGAGAACCCTGGAGCTATGTAGAAGCTGGGCATGGGCATGGCAGTGTATGCTTGTAACCATGGGGCTGGAGGAATTAGAGACAGGTGGATCCCCTGGGAGCTTTCTGGCTAGCCATCCTAGCCCAAACAGTGATATACCTTTCAATGAAATACCCTGTCCCAAAAAATTATGGTGGAGAAATGCAGGACACCTCATGTAGACCTCTGGTCTCCACATGTGCACACACAAGTGAATGCATACAAACACAGACACCAGCACAGATGTACACACACACACACACACACACACACACTTACGTAATTCATTCAATGTGGGACACACACACATCCATTTTTTGAGGCAGAGTTTCTCTGTGTAGTTCTGATTGTCCTTAACTTGCTCTGTAGACCAGACTGGCCTTGATTTTATGGACTCACCTGTCCCTGACTCCCAAGAGCTAGAATTATAGGTGTGCTTCCACACGGCCCAGCAACCCACTTTTAATCCAAATCTTTTAAAGTAGGAAGGTATACCTTTAATCCAGATCTTTTGAGGTGGAAAGATCTTCCTTTAATCTGGGTCATGTAGTAAAGAGAGAGCAACTTGTTGATTCCCAGCCACTCAGCCCCAAAATAACCACACAGAAACCATATTATTTAAATCACTGTTTGGCCTATTAGCTCTAGCTTCTTATTGGCTAACT